>JALAZF010000745.1:1800000-2103849 GCA_022829125.1 Lathyrus tuberosus | reverse complement strand
TAAACTTTTATGAGTTGATCACTCCCTTAGGTTTAGGCAAGTTTTTGTTTTGATTAGCTTTAGGAACTACCCCTTGTTTGTTAACAAAGCCACATTACAACCTTGAAAAGCCCTTGTGATTCTTACCTTTGTATGTTCAATGTGAATTTTTGGATGAATGCATAATTTAGTCTTTTGTTTGCAAGATTGTTGGATGAGTGTCAAATCCTGACATTTGTGTGTTTTTCATCCACTGATGAATTTTTTCTATGTGCGATTCATAATTGAACTTGTGTTGTTTAGAATGTTTAGCATGATTTTTGTACTTAGGATTTGTTTCGTTTTTATGTTATTGTTGTAGTTTAGTGGTAAGCTTTATTTTGCATGTGTTGTGTTGCTTCTTGAACCATACATTGCTTGTTGATTCATCATTCTTTGGTTATTGCTTTTGTATTTTTAAGTTTGTTTGGCTTTGTTTGAGGACAAACAATTATGTAAGTTGGGGGAGAGTTTGATAAGTGTCAAATTATCAATATTTTGAGTAATAGTTTTGTGGCACTTATCAGGTCATTTTGTTAATAAAACCCCACTTTGTTTGTAAAATTGTATATTTAGTGTATACTAGTATTTTTGTGTATATATAGTATCGTTTGATTGCTTTCCATTCATTTTGTAGGTATTTGAGCATTGTTGGAGCATTGAGTAATAAAGGCCAAAGGCTAAGATTCAAGAATGCATTTTTTAGCAATTCATCAAAGAATAAGGCTCAAAACAATAATGATAAATATCATAAATTTGGTTTATATTTAGTCATTGTTATATAGAGCATTTAATAAGCTTTCCAACGCTTCAAACCGGGGAGAAAAACAGAGTTACGATTCGAAAGTTATGGCCGAAACAAGAAAACAGAAAATGATGTATGTCTGCTCTCGCCCCGGGCTCGCTGGGCGAAGAAGAAGCGAGTCAGATAGACAGAAACGTGTAAAAAAGTGTGTTGCGGTGAAAATTGGATAACAAGCTATTAATTAACTCGCATCATTTTCTTTTACAACCGACTTTGATTTATCCAAAGGAAAGGTTCAAGATCGTTAAAAAAACCTAAAGGAGGGAGATCTAAGGTTCGGGGGTTGGTTACGCAAAGGGAAGGTATTAGCACCCTAAACGTCCGTAGTACTCTACGGGAACCTCTTGCTAATGTTTATGTTATATTATGTTTGCTTGCTAAGAGGATCTGTACTAAGGTAATGACCTAAGGTATGTACACTAAGTTTGCTCGCCAAGACGTCGCATCTTGTGCCTACGTATCTGACTAAAGAATCAGAGCAACCATAGTTCACCTAACTAATGGTGAAAGAAAAGGAAACATTGACTATGGCCAACGTTCCAAAGGGGAATGAGCATAAGCTCATGTAGAGTCCACGATAACTCTCTAAGTCTACGTTATGAAGGGAGGAAGTGAATTCTCATGATAGTGAGAACCACACAGAGTTCATGATAACTTTGTAAGTCTGAGTAAAAGGTAAAGTGAGTCCTCGTGATAGTGAGAATCACATGGAGTTCATGATAACTCCATCCTATTACTAAACTATGAGGGAAACGGCTCTTATGAGGCCAAGGATGAAATGGGAAAGGTTTGTGACTTAGGAGTCAAAGTAAAGATCTTTCCTTTGGAAGAAGGGTCAAGTGTGAACACTCATGAATATGATATAAACAGTGTGAAAATGAACAAAGATATAATCCAAATTATATGAACATGAATATGATCAAGATAGAATGAACAAGATATGAACATGGTATATACAGTGACATCAAAGTCAAGTGATAATAAATCAAAGACTGATAGTATTCACATAGTATCATGCTTAACATGCTAAAATGCTAAGACAATGTCAGGCAAACATATATACAAGCAGACATCAAGAGATAAAAATGCATCAATGTAAATGAGGAAGAGATAGAAAGATCTAACCCAGAATATAGTGCATGTTGGTGAGCCACTGACAAACCAAGATCAAAACCTCCACTCCAAGAGCTTAGGGTAAAGAGTCCTAAATCTAAGTCCTCAGTCCAAAACTCAGAATAGTAACCACAGTCCGGTCAATTGAGTTTTTTAGAGTTTCGATATTTATTAGTGTATTTTAAATAAACAAATAAAATGAACAATATACACAAGATATAAATATGAACAATGATAATATTAACAAGGATAATAATCGACATAAAGAATAAATCATGATATATATATATATATATATATATATATATATATATATTGACTGAAAGTAAATTTAGTGATTGTTGATTAATTTATTGGATTGATGAATCGGGTCCAATGTAGTGCTGATCCGTCGTAGTACGGTCTATGAGGAAGACCATACTATAGGAGGATGCACAATTGGATCTTTGTGTTAAGACACGATAGAGAAATGATATAGAAGATCATTCTCCGATGAAATCGTGCCACACGAAAAGAAAAGGTGGAGACTTCGTCTTGAGTCACAAACTCTTGTTGATTAGTCGAAGGTAACCTATCACGATCTCAAAGTGTAGAAAGAAATCTCAATGATCACTCACTACAGATTTGAAATAATGAAGGTTCGTCGCTTCGCTAACAACGTTCGTGAATAGAAAGACTTCATCGGTCAAAAATGAAAATGAAGATATAAGAAAATACAGAATGAAGTAGAAATAAAGTCGGTCTCATCTTAATCATGATATAATCGAGAAACCGATAATCTATGATATTCGACTTTCATCGACCGATAAAATAATGAAGGTGGCCTCATACATATCACGACTTTTAGTAATTTGATAAATCGACTAAGTCGTGATTTCTGTAATATCATCGGCCCAAAAATAAAGAAACGGGCTCGAAGTGAAAATAAAATCGGTCTCATCTAAATAAGGATTTAGATTTTCATTGACCAATAAAAATTGAAAAATGGCCTCATATGAATCATGATATTTGTGACTTGAATAAATCAACAAAATCAAGAAGTTTTTTATGTCATAGGCCTTAAAATAGAAAAATGAAAATGAATCGAAGATAAAAATCCAAGCAAAATCTAAATAGAATAATAACCAATAAATAGTTAACAAGAATTTACAAAACGCCTATTAACAAAAACTAATCGAGATAATTAACAAAAAAACTTATCCAAGATTTTAACAAAACAAATTAATAGAAAATATTTAAAGGAAAAGAAAAGGGGGTGGTACAGGCCAACAGGGTGTGTGAAAATAAATGGGATCACTTGGGCTTAAAGCCCATCACCCATTCCACATCGCGGTTGAAAGAAAGTGAAGGAGAAACAAATGGGTGGCGGCTTGGAAAGAAGAAAAAAAGAGGTGGTGTTATGAAACCACCACGGGCTCCAAAGCCCAAAATGCGCATAAAAAAACAAGAAGGGTTTTCCACAAGCAAAACATCAGCATGAAAAGAGGAACACGACTGATCCAGATACGGCCATGGCAGAAACACAACAAAATATTCTTTCCTCAAACCCAACGTTACTTTCAAAACAATTTGAAGAAAAATGATATGATTAGAGAAACAATAACAACAACACAGTCCATTGTATTTCAACCTTCTCTTGACATTTCCTCTTGCACCGTGAACAAAGAGCGTGGGTCGCAACTGGGTTTCGTCTCTCTCCTTGTCTCCTTCAGGTTTGGGTTCAACTTCGGTCTTGTTTCTGTTTTCGGTCACTCCTTCTCTTCATCTCACATTCTCAGTGTTTACAATTTGGGTTCATTGATTTCACTATCTTCTTCTCAATCTTCTCTGGTTCTGGGTGTTGGGTTTGTTTTGGGTTTATGAGTTGAGTGGTAGTTGAACTGGTGGTGTTCGGTGATGAAGGAAAAATGGAAGGTTTCCTGGTTGAAGAATATGTGATGTTTTGGAAGCTGGGGTTTTGATTCAAGAAAGGTCGAAGGGTTGGAGGATTGAACTGAAGTTGTTTGAAGATAGTTGGTGTGAGTTATGGTCGCTTCGGCTTGCTGTTTAGGATGAAGGAGATTTGGTTAAAGGTTGGGCGTGGTGGATTTACGATGGAAGATGGAGGGTGAAGTGGTTCTGAGAAGTGGTGTTTCGTCGGAAAGTGCAGCAAGGTTGTGTTTGAGGGGATTTGAAAAACAAGGATGGAGTTCGGAAGGATGGTTTGCGAGGAAGATTTGAAGAGTCTGGGATTAATGGTTGTTGTGTTGATGAGTGATGATGCGCGAAGGAAAGGAGCAAGATCAGGTGGTGTTGAGCTTGTTTATTTAAAACAGTCAGGTGAATTCTCTTTCTTTTTGTTGTGAATTCCTCTCTTTATTCCTTCACATTTCAATGCTTTTGCTTCAAAAATGTTATGTGGCTGAAAGTGACATTACACCTTTTTTGCAGGTCTCTGGTTTATGTCATTGGGTTGATTATTGTTAACGTGAAGGAGCGGTTTTGGCGTGATTTGGGAGAGTTGACTTTGGCTTGGAAAAAGTTCTGGTTGTGCTGCCTAATGGTATGGCTTGTGGGGCTTGGTAAAGTTGTAGCAGAGGGTTTGTGTAGCAGGATTTTGGGAATACGGTGTAAGGTCGTTTCAAATTGCTTTGGCCTTGATCCTTTTTTATTTTTCTGTCAGCGAAACCAATGTATGGTCATGGTGTAGGTACTTGCTTGTAGTAGGGAATTAGGAGGCTTGGAGTGTGCTGTAGAGGCGTGTAGTGTGCTGCAGAGGTAGCTTTAGTAATACAGTCCATGTCTGGTGTATTGAAAAAGGGGACTTGGAGAGTACGGCTGGAGAAAGAGTGTTGTTTTTTATTTCTTTTGTAAATGGACTTATGTGGGCTTTTGGATTTTTTTGTGATTTTCTTATAATGGTAATGCATAGAACTGGACTCTGCAAGAAACAAGAAGGAGTAGGGAAGAAACCTAATGACATTAAATTGTGTATATTGAACTTATGTAAATGAATTGGACTGAGATGTGTATTTGTTTTTTTTTTTTTATGAAACTTTGGAAAATTAAGTTAAATTAAAATAAATTACACTAAAGAAATAGAAAGTAAAACTACAATTGTAATTAAAAATAAGATTACACTAAATTAACTAAACTAGAGAAAGCTAAATTAAAAGTAAAATTAAATTAAGTTCAAAATTAAAACTAACTTAAACATATACTATATAAAAAGATAGGCTAAAATGGATTTAAATAAATTCTAAATAAATATTAAAATAAATATTTAACTAAATAGGGAAGTAGTGATAGTAATTAAAATAAGGAATGGCAAGATTGACAAAAATATGTTTGACTAATGACTAACGGCCCAATTGAACGCAAATGCTAAAATGACCGGCAAAAAAATGACGTGCAGAAAACCATAGTATCTGAGGGTAAAATTTGGTGGTGTGTTAGAAGTAATTCAAGTTCTCTGTCGAAGTCAAAGTCAGAGTCTTTATAGGTTTTTTGTCGATGTCGAATTAGTTATAGTGTTGTGTAGTCAGCTGTATTCGACAGAGTCGAATATAGCTGTTAAGGAGTTAGTCGAAATGTTTGTTTGGGCCTGGGCTTTGATAGCCTATATAAAGGGCTTTGTAATTTGTAATTGCATACAGCATTTAACACAAAAAGTTTAGAAAGTTTTGCAAACCCTAATTCCTTTTCTTCTCTCTCTCATTCTTCTTCTTCTTTCTCTCAAACATTCATCTTTCTTGGAACATAGTTCCAACAATTGGTATAATAGAGCAGGTTACGATTCAGAGAGAATCTAATGGCAAACGGAACAACAACGTCCACACAATTCCCAGCGAATCTACCGGTTTTCAAAGGGGAAAACTACCAACAGTGGGTTGCGCAAATGAGGGTTATTTTTAGATTTCAAGATGTGGTTGAAATCGTGAATGATGGTGTAACTGAATTGGGGGCGAATGCGACTGATGAACAGAAAGCTGTGTACAAGGATCAACGGAAGAATGATGGCAAAGTGTTGTTCTTGATTCACCAGTGTGTGAATCCGAATGTGTTTGAGAAAATTATTGAAGAAGAATCTGCAAAAGGAGCGTGGGACAAGTTAAAGAACTTGTATGGAGGTGATGAGAAACTGAAGAGGGTGAAGCTGCAAACCTTGAGAAAATAATACGAAATGATTCAAATGAAGGAAGATGAATCAGTTTCGGAGTTCTTTTCAAGATTGGTGATGTTGTCAAACCAGATGAAGTCTTGTGGAGAAACAATCACAAATTTGCAGAAAATTGAGAAGGTACTAAGATCTCTGACTGCAAATTTTGATTACATTGTAGTGTCCATTGAAGAGTCCAAGAATATTGCTGAGATGAAGGTTGAAGAGCTACAGGCTTCTTTGGAAGCTCATGAGATGAGATTGAAGCAAAGAGATTCAGAAAGAGAAAAGGTATCGGACCAAGCACTACAAGCGAAATTCACCAAGAAGTCTGGGAAGGTAAAGCAGGGAAGGAATCTTGCTAGTGATGAGAAGTCAAGTAAGAGTTCAAAGAATCATGATGATTCAATAATGAAAGGCATGGGCAACAAGTATTCTGGGAAGAAAGTTGACATGAAAGACGTGCAGTGTTACAATTGTCAAGGTTTTGGTCACTATGCTCGAGACTGTCGAAAGAAGAAGGAAGCACAAGCAAAAGAAAGTGACAAAGCGTAATATGCACAAGCAGAAGATAGTGATTCTGAAGATGTGCTACAAATGGTAGATACTCAGTCAAATGCTGATGAAACTTATTTGTGGTATCTTGATTCAGGTTGCAGCAACCACGTGACCGGTAACAAGAACTGGTTCACCAAGCTTGATGAATCAGTTAAGAAGGTGATAAAGTTTGCAGATGGTAGACATATCACATCAGGTGGAAGAGGAAACATATTTGTAATGAGAAGAGATGGTAGAAAAGCCAGCATTACTGATGTGTTGTATGTGCCTTCTATGACAAGTAACTTGATAAGTATAGGTCAATTACTTGCCAAAGGACGTAATATAAAACTGGAGAAGAACCAAATGAAGGTGTATCATGCTAATGGTAGGTTGGTACTGAAAGCACCATTGGCTGATAACAAGACCTTTAAAGTTCAGATTAACATGATTGATCATCATGGCTTGCGTCAACTACATAAGAGGAAAAGAATTGGCTATGGCATCATAGATATGGGCATCTAAAGTTCAGGAGTTTGGGTATGCTCAATCAGAAGAAGATGGTTTATGGTTTACCTCAGGTGAAGGAACCAAATCATGTGTGTGAAGAATGCTGCAAAGCAAAGCAGGCTAGAAAAGCATTCAAGCATGATCTGCCAATTAAGTCAAAAGGAAAGTTGGAGCTTGTTCATTCTGACGTATGTAGACCTTTTGAAGTTAGGTCGAATGGTGGCAAGCTTTACTTATTAACTTTCATCGATGAATTCACCATATATATGTGGATTTATATGATCGAAAGTAAGAGTGAAGTATTCATAAAGTTCAAGAAGTTTAAGTTGCTTGTCGAAAAGCAAAGTGGCTGGAAGCTAAAGAAACTGAGAACTGATGGTGGTGGTGAATACATCTCTCGAGAGTTTGCTAGATTTTGTGAAGAGGAAGGTATAGAGCATGAGGTTATTGCACCCTATACACATCAACATAATGGAATAGCTGAGAGGAAGAATAGAAGTATATTGAATATGACGAGAAGTATGTTGAAGGCTAAAGAGGTGCCAAAGAGATTTTGGGTTGAAGCAGCTTCGACAGCAGTATACATTCTGAATAGATGTCCAACGAAGAAGCTAGTCGAGAAGACTCCTTATGAAGCATGGACAGGTGAGAAGCCAAATGTAAGTCATCTTAGAGTTTTTGGATCAATATGTTTTAG
This sequence comes from Lathyrus tuberosus, assembly GCA_022829125.1. Classification (NCBI taxonomy): domain Eukaryota; kingdom Viridiplantae; phylum Streptophyta; class Magnoliopsida; order Fabales; family Fabaceae; genus Lathyrus; species Lathyrus tuberosus. Next base: position 2,096,031 of record JALAZF010000745.1, on the reverse strand, counting down.
GCATGTTCCTAAGCAATTGAGAACAAAACTAGATGATCGAAGTCAAACCATGGTGCTCATAGGTTATCATTCAACTGGTGCATATCGACTATATTCACCAGAAGATGATAAATATGTGATCAGTCGAGATGTTCTGGTAGATGAAAATCAAAAATGGGAGTGGAGTCATGGGTCAGTTCGACAGGAAACTGGTCGACAGATGGAAGAGATAGTTCCGACGATATTTGAAGAAGACCGACAAACCGAGGCCACGACAATTCGAAATGAAGAACCTCCTGAGCAAAATGTCAGAAGATCAACTAGAACAAGAGCTGAGTCGACAAGGTTAGCTGGATATGAGAGATTTCCAGATAATGCAATCGTTGCAGATGGTGACTTAATAGAAGAAGTAATGATGATGGCTGAAGCAAAACCAATTAACTTGGATGAAGCCATGAATGATTCGAATTGGTGTGAAGCCATGAAGGAAGAACTCAGGGCAATCGAGAAGAACAATACCTGGGAACTTGTTGAAAAAGCCAGCAAGAATCCTATTGATGTGAAATGGGTTTACAAGCTGAAACGAAGGCCAAATGGTGAAATTGCCAAGCATAAGGCAAGACTAGTGGCAAGAGGTTTTTTGAAGAAACCTGGTATTGATTTCGACGAAGTCTATGCGCCAGTGTCTAGGGTGGAAACAATCCGGATTGTTGTTTCGACAGCAGCATATAGAGGATGGAAGATACATCAGTTGGATGTAAAATCAGCATTTTTGAATGGACCTTTGGAGGAAGAAGTTTATGACAGTCAACCACCAGGATTTGAGATCAAAGGGCATGAGTCGAAGGTGTACAGATTGAGGAAGGCTCTCTATGGATTGAAGCAAGCCCCAAGGGCTTGGAACAAAAGAATAGATAGTTTCCTAATCGAAGCAGGTTTCACAAAGTGTGTGTCTGAGCATGGAGTTTATGTAAATGATGTTGAAAATGATAGTCGAATCATTTTATGCCTGTACGTCGATGATTTGCTAATTACAGGTGTAAATGAAGCTGAGATAAGAAAAGTTAAGTCGAAGCTAATGCAAGAGTTCGAAATGTCTGACCTAGGGAATTTGTCATATTTCTTAGGGATGGAATTCAAAGACACAGCTGAAGGTGTGTTCCTGCACCAGAAGAAGTATGCTCAAGACATCTTGAAGAGGTTCAAGATGACTGACTGTAAAGCTGCAACAACTCCATTGGAAACAGGAGCAAAGTTGAAGAAGGTAACTGATGATGAGTTTGTAAGTTCGACACTGTACAAACAAATTATTGGATCCTTGAGGTATCTTTGCAATACAAGGCCGAACATTTGTCAGAGTGTCGGATTATTAAGCCGATTCATGGAGAAACCCCAAGAATGTCATCCCAATGCAGTAAAGAGAGTACTGAGATACGTTAAGGGTACGATTGATCATGGTTTGCTGATGCCATGTCAAAATAGGTCCAAGTCGAATGATGCGGAGGTATATGGTTACACTGATTCAGATTTCGGTGGAGACCAAGATGAGAAGAAGAGTACTGCAGGCTACATTTTCATGATAGAAGGAGCTCCAATCTCTTGGAGTTCGAGAAAACAAAGCATTATGGCTTTGTCATCATGTGAAGCTGAGTACGTAGCTGCATCGTATGCAGCATGTCAGGCAACATGGATAGATATGTTGCTCGAAGAAGTCAAGATCAAGGAACCTGAGAAGATGAAGTTGTTTGTAGACAACAAGTCAGCTATTGATCTTGCCAGTCATCCTATGTGTCATGGTCGAAGTAAGCACATAGAAAAAAGGTATCATTTTCTCAGGGATCAAGTGAACAGAGGGAAGCTTGATCTTGAATATTGCAAGACTGAATTTCAACTAGCTGACATACTTACCAAACCTTTGAAGAAAGTCAGACTCGACGAGCTAAAGAAGAGCATTGGGATGAGAAGTCTCGAGAACATGAATTAGGTGGTGTGTTAGAAGTAATTCAAGTTCTCTGTCGAAGTCGAAGTCAGAGTCTTTATAGGTTTTTTGTCGATGTCGAATTAGTTATAGTGTTGTGTAGTCAGCTGTATTCGACAGAGTCGAATATAGCTGTTAAGGAGTTAGTCGAAATGTTTTTTTGGGCCTGGGCTTTGATAGCCTATATAAAGGGCTTTGTAATTTGTAATTGCATATAACATTTAACACAAAAAGTTTAGAAAGTTTTGCAAACCCGAATTTCTTTTCTTCTCTCTCTCCTTCTTCTTCTTCTTTCTCTCAAACATTCATCTTTCCTGAAACATAGTTCCAACAATGGTTTGGGTATTTTTTGCTCCCACTCCATCAAACATCATTTTTCATAGGATTAGCTTAGAAAACAACTATGAGCTTACACATGGATGATCTGGGTTGGATTGATCATCGATCGGCGCTGACAAACCGGGAGATTTTTGGTTCATTTGTCTTCCTCTTTGTGTATTCTCTCTTAGTTGGATTTTGTATATGTATTTACTTTGATCTTATGTATATTTATCGCTCATGGCGTTGTATATAATCTGCTTTACAAATCTTTATCGGTGATTGTCCTTGATTTTTGCTTTCTGCTTGAGGTTTGGGTTGTGATAGAGATATGCTTCACAAATCTTGATTAGGGATGATTATCTGTTAGTTTCTGGATTCTAGAGATAGATTTTGAGCTAACAATCTTTATGGGTGTCGAAGCTTAATGACTTCCGTGTTTCGAGTCGGGTGAGAGATCGTCGACTAGAGTAATACGGTTGTTCTCTCAGCTTAGTGTGTCAGAGATGGACACTGTTGTGAGCGATGCCTGATGATATTTACGAGTATTGTAGGTTGAGTATGACTGGTCGATAATTTTAAGTTTGTGACAAGTGGATTATATGCATGCCGGATAAGTTTCTTCTCTCTGAAGAATGAATTCTTTTTGTGTTAAGATTTACTTTTCTGTTTCTATGTTTGAAATATTTTAAACCAAACTCAGAATTGCGGAAACGGTTGAACGACAGTTCAATAACACCGATCTTTGTGGACACGATAAATTCCCGAAAAAATACTTCCAAAAACTTTTGTTGCTTACCGCTTTACCGCTCCAGCACCCAATGATAAATTTTTAAGAGTGTGCTCTTGAAATTTGGGAAACACTTTTAAACACATTGAGCTTGTGTGGTTCATATAAAGAGAGAGTTTGAGAGATTATGAAACACTTTGGTAGAAAATAGGGATTGTTCTTAGGAACTTAGGTGATTATTTCCTGGTAATTCATTTGTATTATTTTGCAACAACTCTTGAAAGTATAGTGAATCAGAAAGCTATTATCTCGTTTAGAGAAGATAGTTTGATCAAACTTAATAAGCAAGTTATTGTGTTTTTTTGTCTTTTATCTATTTTTGTTGAAGGCTTTTTATTTTGGTTGTCATTATTCTTTGTTCCCACACATCAAATGTATTGGTGTCGTTGAACCTTTCAATATCGTTACATGTGACATCCACCGTGGGGTAAAATGGTTTTACTTACAAGTGAGCACCATAGATTCTAAATGGAAGATCAAGAGATTTTCTAAAAAGGACAATTTTGGGTTATGCAAAGTGAATATGCAAGCAATCTTAACTCAATATAAGTGTGTTGAAACATTAAAGAGTAAGGCATAGATGTTTGCACACCTAATAGAAGCAGAGAAGACCGAAGTGGTGGATAAAGGCATAAGTGACATTATCTTGTGCCTCGGGAATAAAGCTCTAAGGAAAGTTGCTAGGGAGAATATTACAGCTTTGATGTGGATAAAACTTGAATCATTGTATATAACTAAGTATTTGACTCATATATTGTGTCTGAAATAACAAATTTACTCATTCAGAATGGTAGAGATCAAATTCATAATGGAGCAGTTGACATAATTTTACAATATCATTGATGATCTGGAGAATATTGAGAAAAAGTTCGAAGAAAACGACAAAGATCTACTCTTGTTAAGCTCATTACCCATATCCTTTGAGCATTTTAAGGATGCTCTTCTTTATTGTAAGAAATGTATTATTACTTTGGATGGAGTTCAGACGGATGTGAGATCCAAATAATTTTCAAAGATGATAGATGTGAAGATTGATAATAGAAGTTTATGTTTGAGTGTCTCAAGAGAAGGAACTGAGTGCAAAGGTATGTTCAAATAAAAGAGGTTTGGCAACTTAATATTTAAATGCTTTATTTTACAGAAATTTGGTCACTTCAAGAGCAATTGTTCTGAGATGGGAGATGGTGAAGATTTTGTTTATATTGTTGTTGCCTTCGATGAGGATAGTTATGAGAGTGTTGGTGCACTAATGGTGTTGAGTTTGGAGACTGAAGGGTGTTAGGTCATGGACTCAGGTTTCTCTAATCATATGTGTCCAAGAAAATAATACTTTGAGACTTTGAAGTTTGAGGAAGGTGGAATAGTCCATCTTGGTGACAATAAGGTTTGAAATGTTCATGATATTGGTACAGTCAGACTTAAAATGTTTAATGATCATGAGTTTTTTCTTCACAATGAGATATGTTTCAAAACTCATGTGAAATATCTTATCTATAAACATATTTGATGATTTAGACTATTGCACTATAGTTCAACATGGGGTGTTGAAGATTTCACATGGTGAAGTGATAATAGGTAATGGGCCAAAATATGTGGCTTATATATTTTAGAATGTTCCAATGTTGTTGTTCATTCATTATTAGCTAGTGAATACTTTCATGAAAAGAGCAAGTTATGAATTTGAGGTCAAAGCATGGTGGATGCATGAAGGTTGTTTTAGAGCACTTTAGTGAGTTTTGCATAAGACAATGGGTAAAAACGCATTTGACCATTTAGTAGTCATGGACTTTCTAGGGTAAGACTGGTGTCAAAGCAGTTTACTTTATCGACAAGTATTCATTTACATAAATAGAATTCCAAACACTTATGGAGGTTTAGAGTAGGAATATTTTAATCTGATCTATTTTGAAGGTCATCAAAAAATTTCTTATTAATTAAATCAAACCAAATTAGCTTGATGGTAAAGTTTGAATTATGCTTCAATGGTTATCCAAGAGGTAAGAAGAGTTATGAGTAGTTGGGAGTGGAACCTAGAAGATTGAAGTTCATCAATCCCGGATATATTAATTTTAGCGAGTCATGTTAAGGGAAGATGAGTAAAGACTCTGGGATGAAGCATTTGGAAACTATGAAAGAGAAGATTCAGTTTGAGGTGGAGGTTCCTACTATTGATACTAGTAGTAGTGAAAGAACGATTACAGAGATCTTTGATTATCATTTGACTCGTGATAAAGTAATAAGGAGAGAGATTGTACAATCTCAAAGGGATAATTATGCAAGTATTGAGAGTTATGCTTTGAATGTGGATGAACGGTTGAAAAATTCAGAAATATGGGCCTTCGAGGAGGCATTTGAAAGTAGGTGGAGTCAAAGATGATTGAAAAATCATACTTGTAGGAAATTAGACTACTGAAACAGAAAAAGGTAGTTGGAATCAAGTGGGTGCAAGTGACAAGATCAAGGTTCGAGCAAAGCTTGAACATAATCAAAACATTCAATAAATGTTGAATTGACAGAGTGCAACATGGTGCTAGATGGGTAAAATAGTATCACCATGATTTAAAGTTAATGTGGAGATTTTTGAAGTATCTCTTAAAACCTTAAGTGATGAAGAGAAAGAAAATATGTTTTTAGATTGCATAAACCATAAATGAACTCGGCGGCGGAGTGAGACAATTTTTATCTTATGCTGCCATGTTAAATTGATGTTTTATTAAATAAAGAGTTATATGAAGATTATTTATTTTAGCAATCATTATTCTTCGTCCCTAAATCATATGAAATCTCCTCATCCAATTTTTTCAAATACAATGTAGATAGTGTCTAATTGCAACATCAAACTTGATTTAGATTTCGAATATATGTTATGTTGGAGAAATTTCCAAAATATTAAATTGATAAATAATAATGGTTAAATTACCAAAATAAATGGCCAAAAGTTGCAACTCTCTAGAATTGAACCAAAGACCTAATTGTGATAAGGCACGTGGTCATAAGGTGCAACCTCTAGATCAACACATCTTTTCATGAAAAGTTTGTTGCTATTGATATACAATGGTTCGTGAATGGTCATGTTGGAATGAAATGAAACGTTGTTTCTCCACACTAATCGGTACAAGTTTTCTTATAAATAGAGATACTTGTCAGCAATAAAAGAGATACAAAAATTTTTTGTTTCAGATGCCAAAAATTATATCTAAGTCATTCTTTTATTTTTCTAGTGCACAAGAATAAATAATGGAACTTTATTCTGTAAAATATCGTTGATCGATATGCTTAATGTGAAAATGCGATTCATGTTAAGGTTTCCAAAGTATCCTGAATGGGATTCGCCGGTTAACCCTTTTGCATCCAATTTGCGTAATTGGTGGGGGCGAATCAAACCTAAAGCTTAGTGTAAACACACGCTTTGGAATTATTTTGTGCAATTTTCATCGTACCGTTTTCATCTTCTTCTGGTTCATATTTTGCAGCAGACCACCAACACAGGATCTAACAATCTTTAGGTTCGATTTTCAATTTTGATTCATACTTTATTTATAATAAATTGATCCAGATATGTTCTTATTATTTTCATATAAATTATAGCACTGAAAATCATAATACCAAAATTTTAAATGAAAAATATCTAACCGTTGATATTAGAAATGATTATTTGACATAATAGTAATTTAAATGTGATATGATATGGTGGTAGGGTATTACGATGGTCATCAGATTTTCATTCCACTTCCAAAACTTAACTTTTTGATATATACATATGTTGATTAAGTATCAAAGCTGCGTTGCCTTATTACTGTAATATAGAGTTGTTTCTGTAAAAGCATGGTCACAATGGAAAAGCGAAATACATTATGTAGGTGCAGAGTAATCATATCAAAATGAGTAAATTTATATATATTATATTTTATCATTTACATTTCCCTACTGTGCTTGAAACGTACTGTGCATGCTGAAACGTCGTAATATGCTTGAAACGTACTGTGCATACTGAAACGTCGTAATATGCTTGAAAAACCTAAACGTGAATTTTTAGTATACATATTATACTTTATCATATATAATATATTGTGTCGTAACAATGGTTTGAATTTATTTAAAGTGCCAACGTAAGCTAATTAATTTATTATTTTGTGTCAATTGTTTCTTATTATTGTTCTGTTGTCACAATATGATATATACTATTTTGAATTTTCATGAATATATTAGTATAATAAGAAAAAAGGTTCCTTCCACTAATATGATATTGATGTAAGTATCTTAAATGTCTCATAATAAAATTGAAATATAATGTGTAATTTTGTGTTTACACCATAAATTTCGTTGAACAGTTTTATACGTACTGACGTTTAAATAAATTGTAATTTGGAATTATTTGAGTTAAAAATTTGTTAATCACTAAAGTGATCAAATTAATTAAAATTTGTAATTTCAAATTATACAATTAAGTTGTGATTTATATGCTCTATGAATTATTTATGTTTGATAAAATTTATCATTATAAGACATATAAAGATTATCCAAAGATGAATCATGATTTATATAGATATCTGAATTTGGAGTCTAATGTAACACTATTGAATACCAAGATGTGGAATTTTGAGATCCTTATCACGGAGAATAAAAAATTTGAGATTTCCACAATTGAAGAACCTCGTGAGGAAGATTAATTTTTCACGGATTGTTAAAACGCAAATAAAAAATTGTGGCTTCCAAAAATCGTATTTTTAGAGATGATGCTCTAATCAAGAAATAGGACATATGTTAAAAATTAATGTCCTACACTTCAAAAGAATAATAAATTCAAAAGTAAGAAGAACAAAAGGTTGGTAAATGAAGAATGACATAAAAGTTATGTATATGACAAAATAAATGACTAAAGTGTCATGGTGATAATTTGTCAAAACTATCAAAAATATAAATATGCTTTGTATATGGAAATTGTACTAATATGACAAAAGTGTCATAGTTTGATGATAGTTGGTAAATACTATCAAGAGTACATAAAGTAATCATATGCATGATTAGTTGAAAAATTGAATATTCGAAAATATGAACACACGCTATTACATAAAACTAACTCCTATTTATAGTGCTAAGAAATAACTACTAAGTGGCGGTTATTGCTTCAAACGTGTCCCTTTGGCGCCTTCTCCTTGGCCTCAACTGTTCCCACGTTCACAACTGCTCCTATTTGAATTTCAAACATTGGAAATTCCCTCCAGTCTTAATATAACAACTGCAGCGCGCGTTTTAATATCCCCATGGTCGAAACCTTTCCCAACACTTAGCCATTCTGTGAGGTTCCTAAAACCTTTATTCGACTCAGGCTTCACCACAACTGGGTCGAAGCCTTCTTTACGCTAAAAATAGTTTTTTAACTTAAAATAGCTTTGATTCTTTCTAGCGTAAAAAATGAGGGTTAACAAATTGCCCCCAAGGAATGTCATTCGCCAGAATTGATAGGAAGGTCATTTCTTGATATAATAACCATTTCGACGCTTGTTTGCATGGCCTCGACTGAATATCCCACTAATTACTTAGTGGCTGAATTGTTCAGTTTCTTTGACCCACGCTTCTGACATCATACCATCATGACAAATCCTTAAACGTCCCTTCAGCCGTATTCATCGTAACACTTTTCTTGAAAATAGATGCTTGCAGTCTGAACATAACTGCTACCATTCATCACGTCTCCAAGAAAAAAACACGCGTCCCACTGACTCGTCAGCTTCAACGGTGGATCCAAGGCTCTTGGGATTTTCAAACGTCTATATATACCCATTTCCGCCACTTTGTGAACTTTCCACACTCTCATATTCTCAAGCAAACATCTTATTCTCTTCAGTTTCTCTTACGCAAAACCCAGAAAAACACCATCTTTTCGTCTTCTTCAACAATGGCGTCTTCCTAAACCAATCCTCAACCAAAGAAAACTCAAAGAGGCAAGGTTAATCCATTTAAACAAGCCATTCCTCCATTCGCTAATATCCCAGGCCCCCAAATAGTGGATAACCGCCGTTGCATGCCGGAACCTACCACTGAAGAAACACGAGCCATATACAAGTCTTAGGTAATGATTCCTCTAATCATTTCTGACAAACCTTACACGCTGTCTGGCCCTCTAGCGGATGTTGACATCTCTAACGAGAGACTAAGTGGGTTTCTCCCCTCTTACCGGAAAACAAGGCCGTTAGGGCAAAAGAGTTTTCCCAAAATCAACGCTGCTGCTGAAACCTCTCCTGAAGAAATCCCCCGTCCCAAAATCAACGTTGGCTATCTCATTGATGGCACCAGGCTGGTGAGAGCTGTCAATCCCTTGAAAGAATTTGACCAATGGATGGCGAAGATGGAGAAGGTCAAAGCTGAACATTGGAAGAATATAGGGATTTATGACCTTCTTATGTTGTCGAAGACCAGCATACCATACTGTCTGAACATGTTGGCAGCATCCCTATACTTTTGGGACAGCACCCATTATACCTTCCATCTGCCATATGGAATGGTTACCCCAACCTTGTTCGATGTAGCTGCCATCACAGGGCTTCGCCCAGATGGCCTTACTTATAACCCTGATGTTGATGCTGAAGACACCATCAATATTTCAGGCTCTAAACTTACATACACTCTCTTCATCAAACACCACTTTAAACAAGAAGATGACAAAGTGTCTGATGAAGAACATATTGCTTTTCTCATAGTCTGGCTGTCGAGATATGTTTTTTGTACAAAATATTTGCAGGTAGCTAAGAAGTACATGCCCCTGGCGAATCAACTTCACCACAACAGAGGAACCTGCTTGAGTGAACTCATCCTGGCGAACCTTTATGAGTCTATCAGTGAAGGGGCTTCTCGACTTAGAAATATGGAGGCCCAAGGTCCTATGCACTTGAGTGGGCCTCTTTGGCTACTTCAATTGTGGCTTAATGCTACATTTGAGGCTAGCCTCCCCAGAAAAGGCCTAGTTGATGAAGCCTCTGCTGAAATAAGGGAGAGGAGTGTCGAAGGAACGCGTCTGGCCAAACTCACTTCCAATGATGATGGTGAAACCCTTCAAAGGGCCTTTACCAGTTATATTATGATGTTTGCCAAGCGCTATGAGTTCACTCCTAGCATGGCACCTTTTGCTCAACGAAGATACGACCCTGTGTGGTTTAAAAGGCCATTTCCAAATCCTCACCAAACTCTTGATCAAGAATCTGTTTCTATCTGGGAAGCCTTTTTGATTCCCAGATTCTTTATCCACAGGCTGAACTTAGGGAGAGGTTTATCAGCACTGATTGCTTATCAACCAAACCTTGTCTCTCGACAGTTTGAGCTGGCCCAGAGCTTTCCTCAATGCTTGTATGAGAGAAAGGGCCAAGTAATTCTTCACACTGCCTGCTTCGACGAGGAAAATGTCTCCCTTACACTCGACAGCCGGAATGAGAAAAGAAGAGTCCTCTCTCCTGTGTTTTTGGAACCTTCTTTTCTATGCACTTCATCATTCCACCAATGGTGGTCGAAGCACCATAGTGAGCACTTTCTTGATATGGCTACATTTTCTACATTACTTGACCAAGCTTTTCTCAATGTGCAGGACAAGACGAAAAAGAGTAAGTTTACTCACATCGGAGAAATACAGGCTTTTCAAAAATACTTTGAAACTATCTATTGACCGGATGACCTTAGTCGAACCATTCATAAGGCTGCTGTCACTCTAAAGAGAAAATTTCTAGAAAAGCTGGATCAACTAAAAATTCCTCCCAACATCCCTCGTGAGAAACGTTATGAGGTAGCTTTTAAACTTTTTCCTCCAAAGTTCCCTCGACTGCCTAATGCTGATTTTGGAGTGGCGCTTGCCCCTCCATTTCCATATTGGTTTGTCTGTGGGGAGCATTTAAAACTTCTTCGACAGCAGTCCCAGCCAAAGGCCCAACGAGTGGTTCTGACTAAGCATACGTTAGACAGTTTTAAAGGACACCTTCATATAGGAATTCAGGACGTTCGTGTTGAATCTGAAATATATGAAGGTTTGAAACCCTTAATCCATGGCTTTATAACTAACCACGTAATCATTAATTTGTAACAATTTTTTTACTTTCTTTCAGCTGTGCCTAGGAAAACTGCTTCAACTAGGGCTGCTACCTCACAAAGTGGCAAAGAACCAGAGAGCACACAGGTATATTTCATATCCCCTGCTTACGCTTTTACTATATGAATTTCTTTCTTATATTTGCCTTGCCTCTTCAGACTGGCCGAAAACCTCCAACACCTTCAAAGAAAGGTAATAAGGATGCCCCAGTTGTTGTTATACCTTCAGATGCTTCAGATGAATCTCCTGAGGAGGTTCTTACAAAGAAAATAAGAAAACCAATCAAAGCATCTGGACCTGCTGGCCCACCTCCTTCGAAGGTGGCCAAAATACTTGAAAAGGCATCCACAACAAGTGGTGTCGAAAAAGAACCTTCCAATGTGGCCTTGAGAACACCTCTTGGTGACCATGGTAGTGATAACTCAAGTCCTGCTGCTGTACAAGCTCAGGTATGTGCACCATTTTTTTGTTATACTGACATCTTTCACCCAAATTCTTTCATTCTCATTTTCTCCACTTGTGTTCTTTAGGCAAACATAATCAATAATCTTGATCCCCAACCAACTCCAAGCAACCTCGCCACCAACATCATTAACAATCCCAATCCTCAACCGACTGCAGGAAGCTTCACCACCACGCTCCTCAACAGCCAAGGTGAGCCAACTTATCACCCATCTTCTGATATTGGCTCTGGTTTGAGTGAGATCAACCAACCTAATCCATATGCTGCAGAACACACCACACCACCAGTTCCAACCGCTACTCAAGACGCACAAGCTGATGGCGCCAATTCTGATGATGATGATGCCTCAAGTCCACCACTTCTCAACCTGGCTAACTTCATGGATAATGATTAATTGGTTGAAGAAGAAAGAAATGACCCTGAAGTTCAAACACACAATGACAATCCTGGTCAAGCTGCGCCTGAGGAGACAAATAAACCACATCCTACACCAGCTGATGACCAGGAGAATATTCGACCAACTGCTGAAGAGTCTGACGAAGAAATGGTAGTCGAAGAAGAAAAGGATGAAGAAGGAGAAGAATCAGAAGAAGAGGAGAAAGAAGAACAAACTGATCCTAATCCCCACCATACTCCTTCGCTTGTGGTCCAGCAAACCCTGGCTAACCTCCCACCTCCTGGAGACTCACTGACAGCACTCAAGTGGTCGAACCCACGTGAGTATTCCAAATTAATACTTGGGCAGAAGTATGGTTCTTCTTCTGTCTCTTCGACTCCAACATCAGATGATTTCGCCAAACCAATCCTCTAAACCATAAAGAAAAAATTCTTCAGGGGGGATATTCACAGAGTTTTGGCCTCAGACCCATCTGCAACCACTTATCTGAAGGATACCCTTGGAAAGTTTGAACTCACTACTCTTAATCCAAACGTTTCTGGTTTTCTGATAGAGTTAACTGCTGTGGTGAACCAAATAGCTGTAGAGATAAAGCTGCTTCCATCTATCAGGAATACCATAGAGGAAACATCTGGTCTTGAGAGTTCAGCTTGGTGTGGTACGAAGGAGTCATATGAGAAGGTTGAAAGTATAGAGGCTGAACAAAAGAAAACACAGAATGAAATAGCCTCCAATCAGAAGAATATTGAAGCCTGGAAGAAGCAAATCACTGAGTTACAAGCTAAAATTGAGAATGCTGAAAAACGCAACCGTGATTTGCAGAATTTCGACACCACTGAGATGGCTAGGGAAATGAAACATGCCATGGATCGTATTGAGGCAGCCCAAAAACTTGAGAAACAGCTTGCCACAGCCAAACTTGATGAATCCTTGTGCAATGCTCGCCTCAAACATCACATAGAAACCTTTGCCCAGTTGGAGTCGAGGCTTCCCTTCTGATGCTTTCAAGACCTTTATTTGCTTAACCAATCATTTGTTTCTTGGCCTTTTCAGGTCTTTATGTAATGACAGTTTTATGCCTTTGGCATTAATTAATCAATCGTTAGTATTTCTCCATTAACTGTTTTCGACCCATATTATATTATGATGCATTTTATTTAATGCCTCACATCTAAGTCAAATTTGCAATTAAGGCGTTCTATCTTTTTCTTGGAAAGCCAAACTTTTCAGCTTTAAACTCCAAGGCATAAGCCTCTAGCTTTAAAGTAACATTTATAGCATACCCCTCAGGCATACTTCCTCGAATAACTCACGTGTTTCCACCGTTTGACTGGCCAATCCAATCAACACTTCGCCTCTATAAATTCTCTTCCATGTGACCAAGTTTTGCATAGAAGCAAACATGAATAATTCAGAGAAATCATCAGCCAAGAAAATGGCTGGAAAGGCAAAGGCAGTTGAGGAAACAAAAAAGATAGAGGCAACAAAGAAACCTGAAGCCTCTATTGGAGCAACCTCTCAAGCCAAGAAAAGAGAAACTAAAATGAAGATCCCTAAGAAAGGACGTTCCAACACCCAGGACTCTGATGATGAACCAGATACAGATTATATGGATTTCCTCAAATCCATATATTGAAGAGATTATGAATAACCTTTCCTTGATTAAAAAAAAATGTTGTGTTGATTCTTCTTTGCTTTGTATGCCATGTTAGCCTGACTTGGCCTATTTTGGCTTTCTTTTTATTGAATAAAGCTTAAGTTTTGATGCGAATCTCTTGCAAAATAGGCTTATATTTTTTTCAAATACTTGCCATTTACTTTCAAGATTCTTTTATCTTTGTCTAACTCTTCCACTTCATAAGCTCCATTAGAGAAAACTTGTATGACTTGGAATGGACCCTCCCATTTAGGAGATCATTTGCCTAATGTTCTATCCTTTCGATCCATAGGCAAAATCACTTTCCAAACTAGATCCCCACATGCAAAAGATTTAGACTTAACCTTTTTGTTGTAGGATTCTTCGACCCTTTTCTTTTGTCTTCTTAACAATTCCAAGGCTCTAAGCCTTTCGTCATCCACATCCACTAATTCATTCATCATCATTTCCCAATAATCCTCAGAGGGAATCTCATGATGTCTTTGAACTCTTATAGATTGTAAATAAATCTCAACAGGCAATACTGCATCATGACCAAAAGTAAGTCGAAATGGGGTAGTATTAGTAGCCTCTTTAAGGGATGTTCGGCATGCCCAAAGAACTTGGTCCAATGTCTTGTGCCAATTTATAGGCCTCTTTCCCACATGCTTCTTAATTAGCCCAATCACTACCTTATTGGCAGCTTCGACTTGCCCATTGGCTTGAGCATAATAAGGTGTAGAAGTCAATAACTTAAAACCTATTTCTTTGGCAAACACCTGCGACCAGTAAACACTGATCTATGATCCGTAGTGATTATTTCAGGAATACCAAATCTATAAATAATGTGATTTTGAATGGATTCAATAACATCTTCTTGACCTATATTCGCCAGTGGTATTGCTTCAATCCACTTGGTGAAATAATCAATTCCCACCAAAATATATCTTTGGTTCTTTGAAGATGCTGGTCGAATCTCTCCCACTATATCCAAAGCTCATCCTCTGAAAGGCCATGGTTTCACTATGGAATGTAATTCACTTGTAGGGATATGCTGTATGCCAGCATGAATTTGACATTCTTGGCAACCCTTAGCAAATTCTATGCAATCTTTCAGCATAGTAGGCCAATACATACCTTGTCAAAACAACATCCATTTCATCTTCTGGCCAACTTGGTGTGCTCCACATGCCCCACTATGTACTGTCGAAAGAGCCAAATATGCCTCTGCTTCACCAAGGCATTTCAATAAGACTCCCTCAGGGGTCTTTTTAAATAATTCATTACCCAAAAGTACATAGCTTAAAGCTTGATACCTGATTTTTCGCTCTGTCAAAGCCGTTGGATTTTGCAAATATTCAACTATAGGCTTCCTCCAATCTTCATCTGTCAAATTATCTATAGCAAAAATTTCAAAATTTTCTCCATCTATGCATCCAAGCTTAGTTGTTTTTAAGTCTGATGGGCACAATCCAACAGCCACCACTTTACCTCTTGCTTCAATCACTTCTTGAAGGTTTTGGTTCGACACCCTGTATCCAGAGGCAATTTGTGCCAAGTCATTAGCAACTTGATTCTCTATTCTAGGTATGTGTTGGATGGCCACTACCTCAAATTTCTTTAATAATCTATTGGCTATCACAAAGTACATAATGAGATTTTCTTTAACACATTTATATTCCTTTGTGATTTGTTTTATCACCAATTCTGAGTCTCCCATTATTTCGACTCTAGTTGCCCCCAATTCTAACAAAATTTCAAGGCCAGCAATTAATGCTTCATATTCAGCCTCATTGTTAGAGCAAGGTCCTTCGACCTTGTACTTGAATTTTATTGGAATTTTTTCAGGAGAAATAATGTATATTCCCACTCCTGTTCCATTTTTATGACTTGATCCATCAAAGTATAACTTCCAGGATTTTAATTCAACATAATTCAAATCATTTTCATTTATGGAGTGGTCAACTATAAAGTCTGCAACTATTTGCCCTTTCACAACTTTTAAAGGTTGATATGTTAGAGAAAATTCTGTTAATGCTAATGCCCATTTGCCAATTCGACTATGCAAAATAGGCTTAGATAACATATGTTTTACAACATCAAAGTGAGAAGAAACATACACATCAACTGGCTTTATATATTGCTTCAATTTAGTACAAGAGAAATACAAGCATAAACATAACTTTTCAATCATGCTATACCTAGTTTCTGCATCATTTAAAACTTGACTAAGGTAATAAATGGCTCTTTCAACTCCATTTTCATCCTCCTGAGCTAACATGCTCCCTAGAGTTTTATCTGATGCAGCTATATACAATCTCATACTCTTGTTTCTACAAGGTGGTGAAAGAATTAGAGGGTGGCTTAGGTACTCCTTGATTTTGTCGAAGGCTTCCTGCTGCAATTGCCCCCACTCAAAACCATATTTGTTGAAATGAAGCAATGGCGAAAAGGCTTGTGTTTTGCCACTCAGGTTGGATATAAACCTTCTTAAGAAAGTTGATCTTGCCCAGCAACGACTGCAACTCCTTTTTAGTTGATGGCGCTTTCGCCTCCCTTATGGATTTGGTTTTATTCTAATTTATTTCGATCCCTTTTTTGTGGACCACAAAGCCTAGGAAATCCCCTGCCTGCACACAAAAATCACATTTGAGAGGATTCATTTTAAGACCATATTTTCTCATCCTTTCATAGGACTGTCGAAGATGGTCAATGTGACTCTTTCCAGAAATAGATTTTATCACGATATCATCAATGTAAATTTGCATGAATGTGTCTATAAAATCATGGAAGATTGAATTCATCGCCCTTTGATAAGTGGCACCAGCATTTTTGAGACCAAAAGGCATCACTACCCATTCATAGGTGCCTAAGGCTCCAGGGCATCTAAAAGCAGTTTTATGAACATCTTCCTCAGCAATGAATATCTGGTCGTAGCCAGAATATCCATCCAGCATACTAAGATATTCATGTCCTGCTGCAGAATCTATTAACATTTCTGCTACTGGTATTGAATATTCATCTTTAGGAGTTGCAGAGTTTAAATCTCTAAAATCAATGCAAACTCTCAAAGACCCATTCTTTTTAATAACATGTACTATATTAGCCAACCATTCGATATACCTTGTCGTGCGAATGAACTTACAACGAAGCAGTCTTTTGACTTCCTCTTTGATCTTTGACAATATCTCTGGTGCAAACCGTCTTGGATTCTGCTTGACTGGTTTTTTTCCAGGCGTCATAGGTAACCTGTGTTCGACCAACTCCCTGCTCAAACCAGGCATCTCATCATAATCCCAGGCGAAGCAATCCTTGAATTCTTTCAACAACTGAACCACTTCAACCTTCAACTTGAGGATCAAGGTTGGCACTGATGTAGGTAGGCCTTTTGGTTGTCCCCTTACTGAGGTCAACTTCTTCTAAAGGATCTTGTGCTAGCATTTTGATACTATTCGCCAACGGATCCTTCTCAAATCCCAAAGGCTCATCTTCATAGATGGCGTCGAGCCTCTGGCTTTGCTCTCCAATTTCAACCTTATCTGGAGGTTTTGGGTCGAAGTCCTTACCAGGACCTTCTTGATAAAATTCAAAAATGGCTTCACCAGCCATATAGTCATTGGCAGCTTCCAAAGCCGCTTGTAGTTTTGTTTCAGCCACATAGGCTGAAATTCTTTTTAAAGCTTCGAACTCAGTCATGATCACTGAATTCATTTCCCCATCCTGTGGGCTCTATTAGAGGTGAGCCTAAACATGGCAACCTTTCTCCTGGTACTTCCCTGTCCCATCTGAAACCTTCGATAGGGTGTAAATACAATGAATAAAATGTTTCTTCATCAGGCATAAACTCAAAGTTGGTCGGAGGACATGGAGCAATGTTCGCCAAATGTTTCTCAAACTGTCTACTATCTGTCATACCCCAAATTTTAACCACTAAGATTTACCATCATTGTGCAAATCATCAGCACAATATGGATGGACCATCATACCTCATTAGTCTCCCCAAAGGTGGGTGAGCATTCACTACAAACAGGATTTAGGGTTTCAAGCCCTCGCAGAGCTCTTAGACAAAGGATCAATTAAGGAATGACATGATCTTCAACTTGTCTAGCCTCTCAAATATCCACAATGGATCAAGAGGACTCCCACTTCAAGGATTAAGCACAAGGCTGCTCCCTTCTAGGTGGATCAAGCCTCAGGATTGCCAGTGTCACCAAATTAGGGTTTGGTCGACTAGGGCCTCCAGATGGAAATTTTCCTCTGGGCATGAGCCAATGCTTCAAAGCATAACCTAATATGCTCCATGGAACATCATAAACCCCATCATCAAGTCAATTTAGCCTCAGGGGATGCATACATAAAAAATCAGGAATTAGGGTTTCTTGACCGAATTCACCCCTAAGTTGACTTTTGGGACAAATCATGAGCCAAGACCTCAAGACATGATTTGAGGGTCTCCAACATACCACGTTGATCCATTTGCAACAATGGATTGACCCAAGAAGCTTGAGCAATAAGTTTCAATTTCATCTGAACCACAGTTAGGGTTTCGCGAGAAAAGTCAACTGTAGCTTTGACTTTTGACCAGGACATGCTCCCAAGCCGTGGGACACGATTAAATACACCCTATAACACCCATGGAACATGTCCATCAATTTTGATTTAGGTCAAGGGCATGATTTCCTAAAGGATCGCACAGTTTGGAATTCATCTGATAAAAAGTCAACTGTGCACAAAAGTCAAACTTTGACTTTTTGAGATTTTTCACAAAATGGTTTTTAACCCTAAAATGATGTTAATGTGTGATTGGAATCATCATTCATCAAGAAAAATCAAAGAAAGTGGGATAACTTGTAAAAGGGGTAACCATAAAAACTTAGAAATTTTTCTAAGTTATGGAATAAAGTGGCAAGGGTACCAACTTTGGAGGGATCATAACTCCTAAACCACAAAGCCATTTTTCCTCATCCAAAGCTTGATTTGTAGCCCTCATGGCCCTCTACAAAAGTGTCAACTACACTTCATCCCAATTCATCATGGATTTTGAGTTATGCTTGGATCAAAATGGCTAAAAACTTAAAATTGACATTTTTCAGCACTTAGCCAAAAATTTGCCTTGTAATTTCAGCACAATGTTCCAACTTCAAGGTTGTTTTTCTCCATGATCCAAGTTGAACCAGGTCTAGGGCCAAACATCAAAGTTGAAGTACGTCATATAAGCTTTCCGGAAAGTCCTAGAACGTCCATGTAGCATACTCGAGCAGGGAGTTATGGATCCTACAAAAAGACTTGCTGCAGCTGAATTTTTCAAGGCAGATTTGCACATTTTTTGTGCCACACGAATTTTCAAGCCTTGTCATCATTTTGGACACATCTAAGGATCAAATCCAAGTGGGATGATCTGATCCATGAACCTCCCAAGTCCAAGGAACAAAAAAAAGCATGCCAAAACCTAGAAATCCCTAAAAGAGGGACAAAACTCCAATTTTGGTTTGGAGCATTTAATGGATGCTTAGAGGTGGCATGTACTGAGCTTCCTCCAACTGAATTCAGTCAAGATTCCTCCAACAACTAGGGAACCAGCAGCCTGTGCTCTAACCTCTAGTCAATGGCTAGAGGAGACTTGGATTTTCATTGGCCAACATTGGCCAAACCTCTGCTGCAGCCACCATTCACTATTGATCCCAAAACAAACTTGCTCTACTATAAATAGATCTCATTTGTGCTCAGTTTGAGTACACCAAAGCCATCAAACAGATGCTTTCCTCAAATTCTCTCTTTCACTCCAAAATGCCTTCTTTAGTAAGGAAATTTTGAGTTTTTGAGTTAGAGAGCATTTCCATCACAGCTCATAATCCTAACACCTCATAAACATCATATGTAGGTGATCCAAACTCTCACAAGTGACCTATAACACCAACATCACAAAGTCACCTCTCAAAACCTCAAAATGGCACTTTTTTGCATTTTTCAAGCCATGTCTTGATTCAGTCACTTTCCAAACCAGATAAAACCTCAAACACACTCTAAATATCATCCTTGAACTATCCCAAATGGTGCCACACATCTGGAACACCATTTGAGAGAGTTGGCATTTTGGCCACTTTTGACCATTTTGCGAGAAAGTGCTCAAACTTGCTCCAGAGGTTTCCAGCCGATTCCAACCATCCTAAAAGCTTCTAAGAGGTCATTTGAGGTTGTCCAAAGCATCAAATCATTTCTGGAACAAAGCACTTGGTAGGTTGCCCAAAATCTCCAAAAAAGAGGTAAAATTCACAACTTGAATTCTTTGAATCATGTTTTCCTTTGTTGTCCACATACATGCATCATATTGAACAATTCTTGAGGCAAAAATGCAGTCCTTAATGTGTATGTTGTGATCCTCCCACTGTTTGCATTTTAACATGTTTATATGTGGAATTTTGGTTGTTTTAAAATCATGTCCAGTTCTGGTTGTTTTTATTCGTGTGTTCTATACATTAAGTTTTAGTGTGCATGAGTAACACCATTGGATTCCTTGCGAAAAATTGGTCAAGATAGGTTTTTACGGATTTCAATTCCGATGAAAATTGAGAGAGTTACGCGCGTTGGAAATTTGACGCGAAACGACGTCGAATTAACGATAGCGGTTCTGGTTGTTTTGCTTTGTGTGTTCTGTACAGTGAGTTTCCGGGTGCGTGAATAATACCATTGGATTCCTTGCGAAAAATCGGTCAAGATAGGTTTTTACGGATTTCAATTCCGATGAAAATCGAGAGAGTTACGCGTGTTGGAAATTCGACGCGGAATGACGTTTTCAATTAGTAGCAGTTCTGGTTTTTTAATTGCTATGTTTTGTACGTTGAGTTTTAGAATGCATGTGCAATACCATTGGATTCCTCGCAAAAAATCGGTCAAGATAGGCTCTTCCGGATCTTAATTCGGTTAAAAATCGAGAGAGTTACGCGTGTTGGAAATTCGACGCGGAACGATGTTTTCAAAACAGTGCAGTTCTGGTTTTTTTATTTCTGCGTTTTGTGTGTTGATTTTCCATGTGCATGAGTAATACCATTGGATTCCTTGCGAAAAATCGGTCAAGATAGGTTTTTACGGATTTCAATTCGGATAAAAATCGAGAGAGTTACGCGTGTTGGAAATTCGACGCGGAACGATGTTTTCAAAACAGTGCAGTTCTGTTTTTTTATTTCTGCGTTTTGTGTGTTGATTTTCCATGTGCGTGAGTAATACCATTGGATTCCTTGCGAAAAATCGGTCAAGATAGGTTTTTACGGATTTCAATTCGGATAAAAATCGAGAGAGTTACGCGTGTTGGAAATTCGACGCGGAACGATGTTTTCAATCGATAATAGTTCTGGTATTTTAATTTCTCCGTTTTGTGTGTTGATTTTCCATGTGCGTGTGCGATACCATTGGATTCCTCACAAAAATCGGTCAAGATAGGCTCTTCCGGATCTTAATTCGGTTAAAAATTGAGAGAGTTACGCGCGTCGGAAGTTTGGCGCGAAACGATGTCGACAAATTAAGTGCAGTTCTGGTTTTTCGATTTGTGTGTTTCGTACGTCGAGTTTCAGTGTGTATGTGTGGTACCATCGAATTTCTTGCGAAAAATCGGTCAAGATAGGTACTTTCGGATTTTGATTCGATAAAAATTGAGAGAGTTATGAGTGTTTGAAATTTGATAAAAAACGTGTTGAAAAGTAAAGTTTCGGTACTAGTTTTTACCCCATAAGAGATATCGGAGATGATGTCGTGACATCTTTCCTCTTTTTCTTATTTTTTATTTTCAAAGCTCAACCAATTTTTTTTACATAGCAAAAAATCATCATTTTCCAATTCATACCCCATAATATTTTAATCCACAAAAAATCACAAAAAAAAAGTATTATTTTTAATATATTTAAAAATAGTGTTTTAAATTGTTTTAAATGCTTTTAAAATAATTTCTTTTAAAAAAAAAACAATAATGATTTTAAATATTTATGTGGATAAAATATTTTTTTCATAAACTTTAATCATTATTTAATGATTTTATTTGATATTTTTATCATTTTTTACTTAATTTTTCTTGGAAAAATGCCTTAAAAAATGAAATTGGAGTTTTCTTTGATTTTCATCCTAACAAATCTTTTTCAAATACTTTGGGCCTCTATTAGAGTGGAAGACCCAATCCCCTTTTAACCAAAACAATTTTAGGCCTCACTTATTGTATAAGTCCCTCTGCGTTAAAAGAAAACATCGGCGCGATCGCCATTTTCAAACGAAAATCAACTGGGCTTCTCTTTGAGCTGTAAGTCCCATTTCTTTTCATTTTTAAACACTTGGGCCTCTATTAGAGTGTAAGACCCAACCCTTTTTTAACGAAACAATTTTGGGCCTCAGTTATTGTATAAGTCCCTATACGTTAAAAATCTCGGCGCGATCGCCATTTTCAAACTGAAAATATTTTGGGTCTCTCCCTGAGTTGTAAGCCCCATCTTTTGTACAAAAATACACTTTGGACCTCTAATAGAGTGTAAGACCCAACCCCTCCTTTTTATATTTTCTCATTTTTCATATTATTTTTTTATGATTTGGAAAATTAATAACTCCCTCAATTTTGATTATTTTTTATTGGTTCTTTTTCTGAAAAATCACAAAAATAGTAAAATATTTTATTCTCCAAAAAAATCAAATTTATATTATTTATTTAATATTGTTGGTATTTTTGTGAATAAATTCATTTTTAATTGTTTTTAAACATTTTAAAAGTGAATATTCATCTTGAAAATCAAAACTAAATAAGTTTTAAATCATCTTGTGATTAAAACCTCATTTTTCAAACCTTAACCAAAAATCACAAGTGGTTTATTTAAACTTATTTTATTTTTTTGTCATTTTTTATTAATTTTCTTTGAAAAATTACTTTTAAAAAGTGAAAATTGGGGTTTCTTTGATTTTTAATCATACTCAAATGTTCCAAACTATTTGGGCCTCTAATAGAGTGTAAGACCCAATCCCTTTGTAAATACCAAAATTTTGGGCCTCAGTCACTTGTATAAGTCCCACGGTGTTTCTAAAACCTCGGCGCGACCGTCGCCCTTTTCAAAATTAACCATTGGGCTTACCCTCGAGTAGTAAGACCCATTTCTTTTCTTAAAACTCACTTGGGCCTCTAATAGAGTGTAAGACCCATCCCTTTGTACAGAAAACCTTTCTTGGGCCTCAGTCACTTGTATAAGTCCCTCTGTACAAATTCAACAGTGCGCTCACTGATAAAACCCTGGGCCTCTCCTTGAGCTGTAAGCCCCAAATCTTTCTTTTTTAAAGCACTTTCTCCTTTGATTTTGAATATACTGTTGTTTTCAAACTTTCTTTGTTGAACAACTAACCAAACAGCATGGAAGCTCTGCAACCGAGTAAGTGTTTACCCGCTTTCATTTACCGCTTTCATATGTATATAACTGTATTGTGGGACTGTTTCACTATAAGTCTCCTTTCACAAACTCATATATATAACTGTATTGTGGGACTGTTTCGCTGTAAGTCTTCTTTCAAAACTCATATCAACTGTGTAATATTAGTATAGATATTTAGAGTTTCCCCGGCAACTACGTCTAGAACTAGGTGACGCCGTTTCGTTTATTCGTAGAAATAGACAACTAGATCCCCAATAGGATCACCAGATACAGTCTTCTCTTCGGCTGTCCTCATTAGGAATTGTCAAGAAACTCTACTCCCAGAGATGAATGTATTCTCCGTGAATGGCATCTTTGAGTTTCTTCCAAATTCTCAAACTTTCCTGACTTGATCTATTCCTTGTGAATAGCTTACCTTGAATTTCTCGGGGTTTGGGGACCCATCGGCTTCTTAAAAGCATCGGCCTCCTCTTGGACATCGTACAAGGACCCACAGGCTTCCTAAAAGCAACCCCGCCTCCTCTTGGGCTTCGTACAAGGACCCTACGACTTCTTAGAAGTATTCACAGCCTCCTCTTAGGCTTCGTATAATGATCTCTTCCTCCGGGAATGATAGCCTCCTCTGGGGCTTAGTACAAGGATCCGTCGGCTTCTTAAAAGTTTCCAGCCTCCTCTTGGGCTTCGTACAAATTGTCCCGACGACCTCCTAGAGGTATAGGAACATAACCTAGTCATCTCCATAGAACAGTCATTTCATAGAGTCTACTACTGTTTCTCAAAGCATAGTACAAAAGATAAAACTCTAGACACGGACAGTCTAACTTCCTTGAGTCTCAAAGACATTCTCAAGTGACCCCTTAGTTAAATAGGAAGGAAACCCGCAGACTCGGACAGTCTCAATACCCTTTGGATTTCCCGTTTCCTCAAAGAGAAGGAAATATCCCTGATCCTCAAATCAAATCCCTGAGTACAGTCTTGCTCATATAAGAACTGATTTTCTCTTTAAAATCAGTATACTGGACCTGTCACTTAACTGAAACAGTTACCATAGCCTCCTCTTGGGCTTTGTTCAATGATTCTTCCCAGCGAAGCAAACGTTTAGCCTCCATCTCGGGCTTCGTACGAGATACCAAAATTCTCCCCAGCGGAGTCAAACAACATTTAGCCTCTCTCTCGGGCTTTGTACGAGACACATAAGAGACTCCCTCGTTGAGTCAATTACCCCTTTCGCCTCCATCTCGGGCTTTATACGAGATACAAAAAGGTTCTTATTGATCCAAATAAACAACAGCCTCCATCTATGGCTTTGTACGAGATACAAAGACTCTCTTGTTGAGTCAAACCTTGTAGCCTCCATCTCGGGCTTCGTACGAGATACAAAAACACTCTCTTGTTGAGTATAAAAGATTCTCCTATTGAGTCAACCCTTTTAGCCTCTCTCTCAGACTTCGTACGAGACACATAAAAACTCCTTCTTGTTGGGCCAATAGCCTCCTCTTAGGCTTTGTATAAGAAAACCACTGGTTGATCCAATCAACCTTTTAGCATCAAAGTTGTGCCTCGTTCACAGTATACAAACATCAACAACTCCTTCCCCTTTATCTAATCGCTGTAAGCGGCAAGCCTCTGGATCATCTACATCCATGCCACTGTCCCTCTTTTAGCATGAGAAATTCCTAAGGAAAGATAGCATTGCTCTACATTGAGTTAAAGTCTTCTCCTTCAGGTTGGAACTCCCCTATAAAGGAAATTATGGCATTGCCGGATTCACATATCCCGGTTAAAGTAATTCTCCTTTATAAACAGTTGTGACAAACATACCCTCTTTAGAGATGACAAAATTCTCTCTAAAGTCAACACCCTTTTAGCTTCACATCTTGGGCTTTGAACAAGATATAAATCACCTTCAGCTTCACATCTTGGGCTTTGAACAAGATACAAACCACCTTTCGCTTCACGTCTTGGGCTTTGAACAAGACACCAAAACACCCATTTCCTCCCATAGAATAGGAGGAACTACGAACGCTCTGATTTCCCTATTTCGGTAAACGGGAATACGTAGGCATAAGATCGCAAGAAAAGATCTTAGCGAGCACAATCAACAAAAAACCAAAATCCCATACTCTCACATACCTATCAAAAAGCATCAGTCCTAACATCCTAATCCTTGTTCCCCGCCAGAAACCTTCTGCCCAGATAAAAAGAAAGAAACCGTATTAGCGAAAATACAAATAACCAGTACAAAGGCCCCCCCACATTGATTGCATTCGTAACCTAACAGACCGCTGTTTAAACTCAGTATGCAAAGCAGGGTTAATTGGAGACATCTATTTCCCTTCCTTATTCAGCTCACAATAGGATAAAAAATGAATCGACCTGTAGTCAAAGCTCAAACCGCAGAGAGCGACCAGCGCATAAGAACCGTGTCCAAAATCGCTCGCTACAGAAAAATGGCGCCCACCGTGGGGCCTTTCAAAGTTAGATCTAGGCACGGTCTTCCTTCTCTTCTCTTGTGTGAATACCACAGATTGGGGCTTCCGCCGGGGAACCCATTTTCTGTCAGGAACTTAGGATCCTTAGCTTTAAAGGTCTAGGATGTTTAGGACAAATATATATACCATTTTTCCTAATTGCTATACGTGTTTATTTTTCTGCTAATGGGAATGCGGGTGATGCCGTATGTGGAAAGATTGAGTATACACTTAAGATAAGTGATGGCGACGAGGTTGACCATCAACCTCAGTGGAGGCTGACTAATGTAACCATTCTCTCACCTAGACAATGGGTCGGTTGTGATGCCTGAGAAGCTGAGAAGCCAAACCCTTTCGTAGTGCGAAAACTATCAGAAATAGTTGTTACGCGATACTACCCTCATTTGAGGCTGGTGATCTATTCTCGGTGAATGGCACTTACTCTAAGATTGCTCTACAACTCGCTGGCGATCCGCTTGTTGTTTTGCTTTCCTGGGAGGAGCTGATGATAATGAGTACAGGTACAAATATCACCTTAGTATAAACCTTTAGGGATGGGTAGAGCCTTGATTTCATGACAACGACCCTTTGACCCCATGTTTTTTCTATGTTTTTGTGTGCTGCATTCATGCATTCATTTAAAAAACATTAAAACATTCAAAAAATCTTCTCTTCTAGTCTCTCTTTTTCAAATTAAACTAAGACTGTGATTGCAAATATCAGAGAAAAGGATTGCACTAATGGATTTCGGTAGAAGGAGAACCCATAGGTATACCTTCAAGGTTCCAAAACTAGAGGATTTGAGAAGGTTAGCAAGGATGATCACTAACCCTGAGGCTTTCAGAGCCAAGCACGGAGGTCTGTTACCACTGTTAAGAGTCCATGTGATTAAGGGAATCATGGATGCGCTCATTCAGTTTTACGATCCGGTTTATCACTGTTTCACATTCCCAGATTACCAGCTAGCACCAACGCTGGAGGAGTATTCTCATCTGATCGATCTACACATTATAGATCGGGCTCCATTTTCTGGACTGGAAGAAATTCCAAAGAATCAGACCATTGTAAGGGAAATTCATTTGGACGAGTCTAAGGTCAGGACTCACATGACCACTAAGGGTGGCATCCAAGGTTTGCCAGCCTAGGTCTTGACAAAGAAGGCCCTGTATTTTGCCAGTATAGGAAACATGACTGCTTTTAAAAGCATCTTTGTCTTGCTCACCTATGGGTTATTTTTGTTTCCCAACATCAATAACTTTGTTGATATTAACTCCATTAAGGTTTTTCTCATTGGAAATCCTGTGCCGACTTTGCTCGCAGATGCGTATCATTCTGTACACTTAGGAAATTTGTACAGCGGAGGGGAGATCACATGTTGTGTACCTCTGCTTTATAAATGGTTTATCTCTCACTTGCCCAAGTCTGCTGCTTTTTGGGATTGCAAGAGTGTCTTACGTTGGTCGCAGAAGATCATGTCCCTCACCAACTCTGATATAGATTGGTGCAATAGGATTTATGATGGAATCAAAATCATTGATCGTTGTGGAAACTTCCCCAACGTACCCCTTATAGGAACTAAAGAAGGAATTAACTACCATCCGGTATTGGTTCGCCGTCAATTTGGATACCCGATGAGACACATCCCATGGCGTGTTCATCTGGAAGGTCTTTTCTTCAAGGAAGGAGAAAGTGACAGAGCATTAAAGATGGAAATAGTGCACACTTGGAAACATGTTCATAAGAAATGACGGGAGTTTCTAGGAAAATCGGACTGTGTCTCGGTGGAGCCTTATCTCCACTGGGTACAAACTAGAGCTCTCAAGCTAAAGATGCCTTATCCTCGTTACGAAATTCTTCCGCCGAGGGAATCTTTCATGTACTTCATGACGGAAACTGAAAAGCTTCAGGTTACTCTCAACAAAGTTCAACGAGAGAGAAGGTCTTGGAAGAACAAGTACCGCACCCTCGACGTAGGGTGCATCAAAATACAGCAATTACTGAAAGAGAAGGATACTCTGATTGAAATTTTAGAGCAGCATGCTGTAGAGAATCAAGACGACCAAAGGAATTTGCTCACTCCTTTCACTTGGCAAAGGAATGACAACCCGACAACGGCCTAAGAGCCCCGGTCAAAGAAAAGGAAGATACCAGAATCAGCATTCGGTTTCTCTTCAGAGAGGACTCGAGACCCATTAGCTTAGGTTTCTGTTTCTGCACTTTGTAATCTACTGTATTTCCGTTTCTGTAATCCTTTGAATTTCAATAAAAAGGGGTTTCCCCACCGTTTGATATTTGCAATCTAATTGTCGAAGTTTATTTTGATTAATAAAAAAAAACAATTAATATAATCATTGCATTCATCATTCTCACGTAACGCATTCTTCTTACCTACGAATCTCACGTTTGTGTCTCGGTTCTAGAGTCAAACTGTCTCATTCGTACAATACTCGGGGTAATCGTCAGAAAAAGATGATGATCTTGAGGAAGAAAACAGAGAGTTGAAGGAAGAGATCGACGCGCTGAGAGAGGATATGAGAAAGTTTCGTAACGACATGCAAGTTATGGCAGAAGCTCAGCTACAAGGAACTGTGATCTCAGAGATCACCTCAACGCCCATAGTGGAGAAGTATGATCCTAGGTATCAGATACCGAAAGATCGTCCTTGGGGCATGCCTGTTAACTATATCCCGGAAGGATATGTTCCGCCGATCGCTGAAGATCAGGGAATCGCAACAGAAGCCGTTGGGCCTGAAGGTTACAAACTTCGGGAAAGCGAAGATGCCAGGGGCATACTGAAGACTCCTGAAGGTTACAAACTTCGGGAAACACCAAGATTCACTGCCGTAGTAACGGTACCACCCCCCGTGGTACACACTGTCCCGGAAGGACAGATTCCCCGATACCTTCTGGTGGAAACGAAAGCATGTTCGAAAGAATGAACGAGTTCCAGGAACAATTCCTGGAAATGCAGAAGGAGCTACAAGCCATTCGCGGTCAGGATCTATTCGGAAAGGATGCCGCGAACCTCTGCTTGGTCCCCAATGTGAAAGTCCCGCGCAAATTCCAAGTGCCCGACTTTGAAAAATACAAGGGTAACTCTTGCCTTCAGAGCCATCTGGTGATGTACGCGCGGCGGATGTCAGCTCAGACAAAGAATTAGGACCTACTGATTCACTACTTCCAGGATAGTTTAACAGGTGCCGCACTCAAATGGTACATGGGTTTAAACCGTGCTACGATCAGCACTTTCAGAGATCTTGGCACTGCCTTCGTCCAACAATATAAATACAATTTGGACATGGCACCCGACAGAGATCAACTCAGATCAATGTCACAAAAGGACAAGGAAACCTTTAAGGAGTATGCTCAAAGGTGGCGTGAAATTGCCGCTCAAATTTGTCCACCTCTTGAGGAAAAAAAGATGACAAAAATCTTCTTAAAGACCTTAAGCTCATTTTAATATGACCGAATGGTTGCCAGTGCGCCCAGTGATTTCACCGAGATGGTCGGCATGGGCGTACGTCTTGAGGAAGCCGTCCGAGAAGGACGTTTGGCAAAAGACACTGGATCGACGAGCAGTACTAAAAAATACGGTAGTGTTCTCCCTAAGAAAAAAGAGCAAGATATTGGGAATATCTCTCTCGGAAAGCAAAGGCGATGTTATCAGCCGGTAGCAGCTGTGACTCCTGCTACCAGCCCTGCGCCTATTCCTACGTATCAACCTCAGGTTGCACAGAGCCAACCTGATCAGCAAAGGACACAACAGCCTCTTCAGCAGGCTCGTCCTCCATACAATAACAACTGTACAACACGACCACCAGGATTTAATCCTATACCCATGTTGTACGCAGAATTATTTCTGTTACTACTGGCTAAGGGGCACATCCAGACTAAGTATCCTCTTACAGTACCAAAAAATCCGCCTTTTTGGTTTAAGGTGGATCAGACATGCCCTTATCATCAAGGAGGTTCAGGGCATAACATTGAGACTTGTCTCAATTTCAAGTCTGACGTGCAAAAGCTTGTTAGGAGCGGGCTCTTATCTTTCAAAGATACGAATCCCAATGTTCTCACGAACCCGCTGCCTCAACACGAGAAAGCTGCAGTCAATCTGATTGAGAGAGAATCTAACAATGTCTATCAAATTCATGATGTACTCTTGTTAAAGACCAATCTGGTCAAGATGCATTGTAGACAGAGTGGATATGGCCATGTGCCACCTCATAACTATCACCAGTGTGATATCTGCTCTAAAGACAACCAGGGATGTTCTGTGGTGCAAGCAGCCCTACAGGAACAGATGGATCTCGGATGGATCCAAGAGCACCGAGTTCGTGGAGTTAACATGGTCTATACGAACTCCAACGTCATTCAGAACCACGGAATCTGTGCAATGAATGTCAACTTGGTGGCGATGCACTCAAGGCAAAGCTAGTATCATAATCTGCCCCGACATAATTACAATTCCTGTCTGATTTGCTCGGTAAACAAACAGGGATGCTCTTTCATACAAGAGGCCCTCCAGCGTCAGATGGATCTTGGATGGATCCAAGACTACCATGATAGGAATTCCTATCAGATCAACATGGTTCAGATCTTTGACATTCGCGTGATGAATACCAGCCTGGTAGAGTTACATGCTGAGCAGGTCCGACTCGGATTCTTAATATCACATGACTATCAAAGTTGTAAAGCGGGTTGCGAAAACGATCGAGGTTGTACCCTTGTCCAGGAGGCACTCCAGCACTTGTTAAATCACTGGTGGATGTCAATCTATATGGATGAAGATACTCAGCAGATTAGTATCAATAACAGGAATCCCACTCGGCGTCAAAGTCAGGATGTCCGATCTGTGGAAACTAACCTAGTGAGGTTACATTGTATTCAAAGTGGGCGTGGCCAGGTGCCACCACACGATTACGATCGTTGTAGCTTCTGTTCAGAAAGTAACCAAAGGTGCTACCTTGTGCGAGCAGCTCTCCAGGGTCAGGTGGATCGTGGAGAGATTCGCCCATATCCGGGTTCTTGACCCATCAACTGGACGCCGAATTACCTTGACGATCAAGTCGAGGATGTTGTCACAATCTCTGGTCATCACCATACCAGGGATGTTTTTGCCACCATCCCTCTACTTGACGAATCTAGAGCTCCTAACCGGGAACGGATCGAGATTACTTATGATGGTCAAAAAAATCAGAAGGTTCCCATAGTCATCTATCTACCGGGACCACTACCGTATGAATCAACTAAGGTTATCCCTTACAAATACGGTGCAACAACAATTGAGAATGGAAAGGAAATTCCATTACCCTCCGTCGTGAATATTGCAGACATCAGTCGTGTAACACGGAGTGGTAGAATCTTCAACCGAGGGGTTGGGGAAGTTAAAAAAGAAAAGGAACTTCAGACAGAAGCTCCCGATCCACCAATCGGTCAATCCAGTAATCCCGACCTTTCAAAAAATAATGATGAGATGCTGAAGCTCATCCAAAGGAGTGAATACAACATTGTCGATCAACTGTTACAGACTCCTTCAAAGATCTCGGTATTATCACTGTTACTCAGTTCAGAAGCACACAGAGATGCTCTACAGAAAGTCTTGGAGCAAGCCTTTGTGGAACAGGATGTAACAATCAGACAGTTCGATAGCATTGTCTCTAACATCACTTCCTGCAACAATTTGGGATTTAGTGATGAGGAATTACCCGAAGAGGGTCGCCGTCATAATATGGCGCTCAACATTACAGTTAACTTCCAGGACGATGCTTTAGCCAGCGTACTGGTAGACACAGGGTCAGCCCTGAATGTTATGCCGAAGTCCACTTTGATGCAATTATAATTCAAAGGCCCTCCGATGAGAGTCAGCGAGGTCGTCGTCAAAGCATTCGACGGATCCAGAAAAACAGTTATCGGCGAAGTTGATCTTCCCATTACTATTGGTCCTCACACTTTCCAAGTCACTTTCCAGGTCATGGACATCCGAGCAACATACAGTTGTTTATTAGGAAGACCTTGGATACATCAGGCTGGAGCGGTCACTTCGACCCTCCACCAAAAGCTAAAGTTCGTCCAGAACGGCCAACTCATCACAGTCTGTGGAGAACAGACCTTGCTCGTGAGTAACTTATCATCATCTGCTTGTGTAGAACCTGCGGAGGTTATTGGAACTCAGTTCCAAGCACTTCGGTGAGCAAGGACAATCATTTCAAAAGAGGAACCTCGATTTCCTCATACAACGATGTTATCAAAGCGGTCGAGAGTACCGATACAATCGGATGGGGACAGCTTGTCATTCCCATTGACAATAAAACAAAGAAAGGTCTTGGTTTTTCTGCAACCTGTACCCAGACAGCTGCCAACGATGAAAGTCTTCATCCCCTTCAAAACTTCTTCCACAGTGGAGGTTTCCTTCACCCAGTGTCTCAGACAGTTCATGCTATCAATGAGGAAGATCCCTCTGACACAGATGAAGAATGGAAGTCCTACCTTAACAAAGACGGTTATATGTCTCAGGAAGAGGTGCCTATGCCTTTTTGCTTTCCTATAGAAAGTCCGAGATTTATACCAAGATCAGATGTCGAAATGATCTACGGGGATTGTGATCCGGAAGGATGCCGCGCTCCGCCAAATTCATTAGAGGAAGACACTTCGATGAAAGATAATTTTGACTACACCTACTATGGCCCAATGGATGGTCTGCCAATGTGGCAGCCTTACCCAGGAAACTTGGGGCAAGAGAGTCAGCCGAACAATGAAAATCAGCTGACCATCATTGAACAGAATACCTGTGTCCCCACCATGTCATGGGATCAACACTCAGGTCTTTCAGAAACTACTCAACATGACGATGAATTTGCAACGTTTGCAGGACTAGAATTCATCAACTATGCTTTCCCTGAGGTCAACGTCATCGAGAGAGATGACTCCTCCAATTCCAAAGAAGTGTGGGACACCTTGGGACAACCGAGTGGAAAATTTGACTTTATGGTCAAGTACACCGCTCCCGAAAGCTCTCGTATCAGGCTCGAAGATATCCAGCCAACTGGATGGGGAGATATAGCTGAGGGCACAAATACTCTGCAAAATGCAACAGAGGAATCCTCATACGACAACTCTGCTTAGGAGACAGATTCCAACGATCCTGCTCCACCACAAATCAACGTCATTTCTGAAGACAAATCAAGGAAGGTGCCAGACTTTGTGATTCACCGAGGAGTTCGCCGCCAATGGGTTGCTGTCGAGGTTCCGAAGGTCGTTCATCAGTCAAAGTAATTGCCATCTTTAAACCTTCACCCTGCCCAGGTGGAACGGGTGTTTTGATAGGGCTCGCTTTCTGTAATTTTCCCTCTTCGCTTTGCCCAAAGCGACATAGTTTTGTTTTATAGGGCTGTAGTTTCAAGATTCGACCTGATCATAAATAAAATAACGTCGTTCTGTAATTTCTGCATTAATTGTTGTTTTCTCTTTTTGCTTTTTCAGAAAATGGTAGTCCTAAAAAACATTTAAAAATAAAAAAAAAAGCAGTAAAATAAATACACTGCACACACTTGCATTCTCTCTATCTCTTCTAAACACAAATCATCACGTCATGCAGATTGCTTGTTTTAAACCTCGTTGAAACATACGATCCGATGCCTTCTCCCAACTTTGAGTTCCCGATATTCGAGGCTGAAGAAGAAAATGACAACGAAATTCCAGAAGAGATCTCCCGACTACTCAGACAAGAGGAAAGGTCCATTGAACCTCACAAAGAACCGTTGGAAACGGTAAACTTGGGTTCGGAAAAAGAGAGAAAAGAAATCAGGATTGGGGCACTGCTCAATCCAACTGTCAAAGAAAGTTTGATAAAGCTTCTCAAAGAATTCCCCGATGTATTCGCTTGGTCTTATCAAGATATGCCAGGGTTGGATACCAGCATCGTGGAACATTACTTACCGTTAAGATCGGAATGTCCGCCAGTAAAGCAAAGATTGAGACGGACTCATCCGGACATGGCCATCAAAATCAAGGAGGAAGTACAGAAACAGATTGACGCGGGTTTCCTCGCTACGTCTGAATATCCTCAATGGTTAGCCAACATCGTACCCGTTCCCAAAAAGGACGGAAAGGTCAGAATGTGTGTTGATTACAGAGATCTGAACAAGGCAAGTCCAAAGGACGACTTTCCTTTACCACACATTGACATGCTGGTAGATAGCACAACAAAGTTCAAAGTTTTCTCCTTCATGGATGGATTCTCGGGCTATAATCAAATCAAAATGGTGCCGAAAGACATGGAGAAAACTTCGTTCATTATCCCATGGGGTACCTTTTGTTACAAGGTAATGCCGTTCGGTTTGAAGAATGCCGGGGCAACCTATCAAAGGGCCATGACTACTTTGTTTCATGACATGATACACAAAGAAATCGAGGTATATGTCGATGATATGATTGCTAAATCTAGAACAGAAGGGGAGCA
The DNA here is from genome assembly GCA_022829125.1 of Lathyrus tuberosus. Taxonomy (NCBI): domain Eukaryota; kingdom Viridiplantae; phylum Streptophyta; class Magnoliopsida; order Fabales; family Fabaceae; genus Lathyrus; species Lathyrus tuberosus. Next base: position 2,062,075 of record JALAZF010000745.1, on the reverse strand, counting down.
TGTGACCCACCTGTCAAAACTATTCGAGCGGTTGAGAAAGTACAAACTCCGCTTGAATCCCAACAAATGCACCTTCGGTGTCCGTTCAGGGAAACTCTTAGGGTTCATCGTCAGCCAGAAAGGAATTGAGGTTGATCCTGACAAGGTCAAGGCCATTCAAGAAATGCCTTCTCCGAAAACTGAAAAACAAGTCAGAGGATTCCTGGGACGTTTAAACTACATCTCCAGATTCATATTCCTTATGACCGCGACATGTGCGCCGATTTTTAAATTACTGAAAAAGAACCAGGATTGCGTTTGGTCAGAAGATTGCCAAACCGCCTTCGACAGTATTAAGGAATATCTGTTGAATCCGTCGATTCTATCACCTCCAGTGGAAGGAATACCACTGATCATTTACCTCACAGTCCTAGAGGACTCGATGGGATATGTACTTGGCCAACAAGACGAAACTAAAAGGAAAGAGTCTGCCATCTACTATTTAAGCAAGAAATTCACCGACTGCGAGACTCGGTACACGATGCTCGAGAAAACTTGCTGTGCTTTGGCTTGGGCAGCCAAACGTCTTCGCCAGTACATGATTCGTCATACTACTTGGTTGGTCTCCAAAATGGATCCAATCAAATACGTTTTCGAAAAGCCTGCTCTCACGAAAGAATTGCCCGTTGGCAGATGCTGTTATTAGAATATGACATAGAGTACCACGCTCAGAATGCCGTTAAAGGAAGTATTTTAGCCGATCATTTGGCTCATCAACCGATTGACAATCAAGAATCAATCGGGTTTGACTTCCCAAACGAAGATGTCATGTATCTAAAGATGAAAGACTGCGATGAACCGCTACCCAGTGAAGGGCCAGAACCAGGTTCCCAGTGGGGACTTATCTTTGACAGGGCAGTTAATCATTATGGAAATGGAATTAGGGCAATCATTGTTACCCCTCAGGGTACCCAGATTCCTTTCACCGCTCGACTTACATTCAAGTGTACGAACAACGAGGCCGAATACGAAGCTTGTATTATGGGTCTCGAAGAAGCGATTGATTTAAGGATCAAAAACTTGGACGTATACGGCGATTCAGCTTTGGTCATCAATCAGATAAAAGGAGATTGGAACACATACCAATCAGGATTGATTCCTTACAAGGATTATGCAAGAAGGTTGTTACCCTTCTTCAACAGAATCGAGTTTCATCATATCCCTCGTGAAGAGAATCACATGGCTCATGCATTAGCCAATCTCTCTTCCATGATTAGTGTAGGTCAATGGAATGACATACCTAAGATCGACATAATGCGCCTTGAACGGCCCGCTTACATCTTCGCGATTGAAGCATTCATATATGACAAACCTTGGTATCACAATATCAAATGCTTCCTTCAGAAACAAGGATACCCACCTGGGGCATCTAGAAAAGACAGAAAAACCCTCAGAAGACTAGCAGGCAGCTTCTTCCTGAGCGGCGATACACTTTATAAGAGAAATTTCGACATGGTCTTGCTCCGATGCGTAGACAGACCAGAAGCAGACATGCTTATGAAAGAAATTCATGAAGGATCCTTTGGCACTCATGCCAATGGACACACAATGGCGAGAAAAATTTTGAGAGCAGGGTACTACTGGTTGACCATGGAATCCGACTGCTACAAGTACATGAGGAGGTGTCATAAATGTCAGATATACTCTGACAAAATTCATGTACCGCTATCACATCTCAAAGTTCTTTCTTCCCCGTGGCCTTTTTCCATATGGGGAATCGACATGATTGGCATGAATGAGCCCAAGGCTTCAAACAGACATCAGTTAATCCTTGTAGCCATTGATTATTTCACCAAGTGGGTCGAAGCAGCGTCATACGCCAATGTAACCCGACAAGTGGTGGTCCGATTTATCAAAAACAATATCATCTGCCGTTATGGTGTTCCAAGCGAGATCATTACTGATAATGGATCTAACTTGAACAATAAGATGATGAAAGAGTTATGTGCAGAGTTCAAGATCGAACACCATAACTCATCTCCCTACCGACCCAAGATGAACGGAGCGGTAGAAGCAGCTAACAAGAACATCAAGAAGATCGTTCAAAAGATGGTTATAACCTACAAAGATTGGCACGAGATGCTACCCTTTGCTCTTCACGGTTATCGCACATCTGTCCGCACTTCGACAGGGGAAACCCCTTTCTCTCTAGTATATGGCATGGAGGCAGTGCTCCCCATAGAAGTAGAAATCCCATCAATCCGGGTATTGATGGAAGCCAAGCTCACCGAAGCTGAATGGTGTCAAAGCCGACACGAAGAACTAAATCTGATCGAAGAGAAGCGAATCACGACACTATGCCATGGTCAGCTGTATCAACAGAGAATGAAAAAGGCGTTCGACAAAAAGGTTCGACCCCGCATCTTCAGGAAAGGAGACCTCGTGCTCAAGAAGATACAATCATTTCTCACTGACTCTCGGGGCAAGTGGACTCCGAATTATGATGGCCCCTATGTGGTGACGAAAGCTTTCTCAGGCGGTGCCTTGAGACTTGCAACCATGGACGGAGAGGAATTTGCCTACCCCACGAATGTTGACGTAGTCAAGAAATACTTCGCCTAAAAAAAAACGTCTCGGTGGATTGAAAACCCGAAAGGGTGGTCCAAGCAAAAGTTAGAGACATATAAAAAATCATCCCGATGGATTGGAAATCTCATAGTACAATCCAGGCAAAAGTTTGGGATAATGGAAAGTAACTATGTTCAACAGAGGCAAGTCCCTCAGCAGCAGTTACATCATCCATCGGAGGAAAACTCCAGTCAAGGTCATCTTCGATAGAAGCTCAGGATGTCCCGAGTTTAAAGTTGGTAGAAGGATAGTGGTCGTTATGTTTCAACGAAGCCCTTTTCCCTGTAAATTACCATTTTCAAACTTTGTATATACTCTTTGGAATCACGCGTTTGGCTGATCTCCATCTTATCAATAAAATTTGAGCCTTTGTGCTTTTGTTTGTAATTCTTATTTGTTTTAACTTTACAGAACGACATTTTAACATGATCAACGATTCTTGAAATGAAACAAAAATGAATTTACTTGATAAAAAATTTTCTGCTTTTTTAAAATAGAGATGGCAATTTCTTTTGATTGTTAAACATCGAAAGAACATCAATCGCGTCTCCAAAGGTGTTCGAACCTCAAAGTGCAGAATCAAAATACTCATTCTAGACCAGTACGCCTGAATGAAGGATCAGCAATGTCAGAGACCATGTTTCGTCTGACATCCTCGGTCGAGTTCTCATCTCCTAAGCCCGACCAGCGTCGCCCCCAACAGGGACCGTTTCTCCTAAGCAAGGCAGAATTGCTATCTTGAACCAGCGATATTTCTACATGCCCCACTGGGGCCGAGTATCTAGTCGTGTTCATCCTTTAGTCTGTATGTTGCGTCAGTTTTGTCCGCATATACATACATACATCATGCATTATTGATTTGCATTCACATTTCATATTGCATCGCTGTCACTCCAGTAGGTCTTGTCCCGTAGTGGTAACAGTCCTCTCAATCGAGTTATCAGTTCTTGTCCCGTCAAGAAGCGCGGCATCTGAACAATCTCTATCCACCAGTTATTTCTAAATTGAAGATAGGTCCTGGACCACTTTGATAACTTGAACCTCTGGAAAACCAGAGAGGACCTTCAACAAATGTCACTCTTCACCATTGAAGATGATATCCTTGCTTTCCCGGATTAAGGAAGATCCCCAGAGAAAGCCTCTTAATCAGAGATTCGGCGGTACGGCAGTTTTTCTCCGAAAAAACCACTGATGAAAAGGTCATCGACACCTCAAAATTGGAGCCCATCATATGGCATTTCTCCGGGAAGATCCCGAGAAAAGTATGATGTAAGCCCCCAAACGAAAACAGTCTCTCAAGAGACTCGCTTTCCCCAGTAGAATCGACAAATGGCGTCTCCAAAACAGAGAAGTTTGTGTACCTCTACAATTCAGACGAATGGGTTCCCCAGCAAGTCTGACATCAAAACTTTTTCCACTCAAATGGCATCTCCCCAGGAAAATTCGGCGAGAAGTTTGAAGGAAAACTGCTACTAACAGCGTTCCTTGTCAAGAAAGTTTATTGACAAAAGAAACTGAGACCAGTTCCTTGGTAGGAAACCAGGATCGAGGGGAAGTTTATTTCAGCAACTAAGACCAGGTCCTTGGTAGGAAACCAGGATCGAGGGGAAGTTTATATCAGAAACCGAGACCAGATCCTTGGTAGGAAACCAGGATCGAGGGGAAGTTTACTTTAGAAACTGAGACCAGTTCCTTGGTAGGAAACCAGGATCGAGGGGAAGTTGACAAAAGAAACTAAGATCAGTTCCTTGGTAGGAAACCAGGATCGAGGGGAAGTTTATTTCAAAAGAAAACTGAGACCAGCTCCTTGGCTGAAGACCAGGATCGAGGGGAAGTTTACCTTTTCTAAGCATCTTCGCTTAGCTAAAGAAGATGAATGCGTAATCTACCATTCATAACCACCATCAAAATTTCGGGTATTCACACCTTCGTCATTCACACCTTCGGGTCCAAGAAGATTAAATAGGGACATCTGTCATACCCCAAATTTTGACCACTAAGATTTTCCATCATTGTGCAAATCATCAGCACAATATGGATGGACCATCATACCTCATTAGTCTCCCCAAAGGCGGGTGAGCATTCACTACAAACAGGATTTAGGGTTTCAAGCCCTCGCAGAGCTCTTAGACAAAGGATCAATTAAGGAATGACATGATATTTAACTTGTCTAGCCTCTCAAATATCCACAATGGATCAAGAGGACTCCCACTTCAAGAATTAAGCACAAGGCTGCTCCCTTCTAGGTGGATCAAGCCTCAGGATCGCCAGTGTCACCAAATTAGGGTTTGGTCGACTAGGGCCTCCAGATGGAAATTTTCCTCTGAGCATGAGCCAATGCTTCAAAGCATAACCTAATATGCTCCATGACACATCATAAACCCCATCATCAAGTCAATTTAGCCTCAGGGGATGCATACATCAAAAATCAGGAATTAGGGTTTCTTGACCGAATTCACCCCTAAGTTGACTTTTGGGACAAATCATGAGCCAAGACCTCAAGACATGATTTGAAGGTCTCCAACATACCACATTGATCCATTTGCAATAATGGATTGACCCAAGAAGCTTGAGCAATAAGTTTCAATTTCATCTGAACCACAATTAGGGTTTCGCGAGAAAAGTCAACTGTAGCTTTGACTTTTGACCAGGACATGCTCCCAAGCCGTGGGACACGATTAAATACACCCTATAACACCCATGGAACATGTCCATCAATTTTGATTTAGGTCAAGGGCATGATTTCCTAAAGGATCGCACAGTTTGAAATTCATCTGATAAAAAGTCAACTGTGCACAAAAGTCAAACTTTGACTTTTTGAGATTTTTCATAAAAATGGTTTTTTAACCCTAAAATGATGTTAATTTGTGATTGGAATCATCATTCATCAAGAAAAATCAAAGAGAGTGGGATAACTTGTAAAAGGGGTAACCATAAAAACTTAGAAATTTTTCTAAGTTATGGAATAAAGTGGCAAGGGTACCAACTTTGGAGGATCATAACTCCTAAACCACAAAGCCATTTTTTCCCATCCAAAGCTTGATTTGTAGCCCTCATGGCCCTCTACAAAAGTGTCAACTACACTTCATCCCAATTCATCATGGATTTTGAGTTATGCTTGGATCAAAATGGCTAAAAACTTAAAATTGACATTTTTCAGCACTTAGCCAAAAATCTGCCATGTAATTTCAGCACAATGTTCCAACTTCAAGGCTATTTTTCTCCATGATCCAAGTTGAACCAGGTCTAGAGCCAAACATCAAAGTTGAAGTACGTCATCTAAGCTTTCCGGAAAGTCCTAGAACGTCCATGTAGCATACTCGAGCAGGGAGTTATGGATCCTACAAAAAGGCTTGCTGCAGCTGAATTTTTCAAGGCAGATTTGTACATTTTTTGTGCCACACGAATTTTCAAGCCTTGTCATCATTTTGGACACATCTAAGGATCAAATTCAAGTGGGATGATCTGATCCATGAACCTCCCAAGTCCAAGGAACAAAAAAAAGCATGCCAAAACCTAGAAATCCCTAAAAGAGGGACAAAACTCCAATTTTAGTTTGGAGCATTTAATGGATGCTTAGAGGTGGCATGTACTGAGCTTCCTCCAACTGAATTCAGTCAAGATTCCTCCAACAACTAGGGAACCAGCAGCCTGTGCTCTAACCTCTAGTCAATGGCTAGAGGAGACTTGGATTTTCATTGGCCAACATTGGCCAAACCTCTGCTGCAGCCACCATTCACTATTGATCCCAAAACAAACTTGCTCTACTATAAATAAAGCTCATTTGTGCTCAGTTTGAGTACACCAAAGCCATCAAACAGATGCTTTCCTCAAATTCTCTCTTTCACTCCATAATGCCTTCTTTAGTAAGGAAATTTTGAGTTTTTGAGTTAGAGAGCATTTCCATCACAGCTCATGATCCTAACACCTCATAAACATTATATGTAGGTGATCCAAACTCTCACAAGTGACCTATAACACCAACATCACAAAGTCACCTCTCAAAACCTCAAAATGGCACTTTTTTGCATTTTTCAAGCCATGTCTTGATTCAGTCACTTTTCAAACCAGATAAAACCTCAAACACACTCTAAATATCATCCTTGAACTGTCCCAAATGGTTCCACACATCTGGAACACCATTTGAGAGAGTTGGCATTTTGGCCATTTTTGACCATTTTGCGAGAAAGTGCTCAAACTTGCTCCAGAGGTTTCCAGCCAATTCCAACCATCCTAAAAGCTTCTAAGAGGTCATTGAGGTTGTCCAAAGCATCAAATCATTTCTGGAACAAAGCACTTGGTAGGTTGCCCAAAATCTCCAAAAAAGAGGTAAAATTCACAACTTGAATTCTTTGAATCATGCTTTCCTTTGTTGTCCACATACATGCATCATATTGAACAATTCTTGAGGCAAAAATGTAGTCTTTAATGTGTATGTTGTGATCCTCCCACTGTTTGCATTTTAACATGTTTATATGTGGAATTTTGGTTGTTTTAAAATCATGTCCAATTCTGGTTGTTTTGATTCGTGTGTTCTATACATTAAGTTTTAGTGTGCATGAGTAACACCATTGGATTCCTTGCAAAAAATCGGTCAAGATAGGTTTTTACGGACTTCAATTCCGATGAAAATTGAGAGAGTTACGCGCGTTGGAAATTTGACGCGAAACGACGTCGAATTAACGATAGCGGTTCTGGTTGTTTTGCTTTGTGTCTTCTGTACAGTGAGTTTCCGGGTGCGTGAATAATACCATTGGATTCCTTGCGAAAAATCGGTCAAGATAGGTTTTTACGGATTTCAATTCCGATGAAAATCGAGAGAGTTACGCGTGTTGGAAATTCGACGCGGAACGACGTTTTCAATTAGTAGCAGTTCTGGTTTTTTAATTGTTACGTTTTGTACGTTGAGTTTCAGAATGCATGTGCGATACCATTGGATTCCTCGCAAAAAATCGGTCAAGATAGGCTCTTCCGGATCTTAATTTGGTTAAAAATCGAGAGAGTTACGCTTGTTGGAAATTCGACGCGGAACGATGTTTTCAAAACAGTGCAGTTCTGGTTTTTTTATTTCTGCGTTTTGTGTGTTGATTTTCCATGTGCATGAGTAATACCATTGGATTCCTTGCGAAAAATCGGTCAAGATAGGTTTTTACGGATTTCAATTCGGATAAAAATCGAGAGTTACGCTTGTTGGAAATTCGACGCGGAACGATGTTTTCAAAACAGTGCAGTTCTGTTTTTTTATTTCTGCGTTTTGTGTGTTGATTTTCCATGTGCGTGAGTAATACCATTGGATTCCTTGCGAAAAATAGGTCAAGATAGATTTTTACGGATTTCAATTCGGTTAAAAATCGAGAGAGTTACGCGCGTCGGAAGTTTGGCGCGAAACGATGTCGACAAATTAAGTGCAGTTCTGGTTTTTCGATTTGCGTGTTTCGTACGTCGAGTTTCAGTGTGTATGTATGGTACCATCGGATTCCTTGCGAAAAATCGGTCAAGATAGGTACTTTCGGATTTTGATTCCGATAAAAATTGAGAGAGTTATGAGTGTTTGAAATTTGATAAAAAACGTGTTGAAAATTAAAGTTTCGGTACTAGTTTTTACCCCATAAGAGATGTCGGAGATGATGTCGTGACATCTTTCCTCTTTTTCTTATTTTTTATTTTCAAAACTCAACCAATTTTTTTTACATAGCAAAAAATCATCATTTTCCAATTCATACCCCATAATATTTTAAGCCACAAAAAATCACAAAAAAAAATATTATTTTTAGATTATTTTTAATATATTTAAAAATAGTGTTTTAAATTGTTTTAAATGCTTTTAAAATAATTTCTTTTTTTAAAAAAACCAAAATGATTTTAAATATTTATGTGGATAAAATATTTTTTTTCATAAACTTTAATCATTATTTAATGATTTTATTTGATATTTTTATCATTTTTTACTTAATTTTTCTTAGAAAAATGCCTTAAAAAATGAAATTAGGGTTTTCTTTGATTTCCACCCTAACAAATCTTTTTCAAACACTTTGGGCCTCTATTAGAGTGTAAGACTCAATCCCCTTTTAACCAAAACAATTTTGGGTCTCACTTATTGTATAAGTCCCTCTGCGTTAAAAGAAAACATCGGCGCGATCGCCATTTTCAAACGAAAATCAACTGGGCTTCTCTTTGAGCTGTAAGTCCCATTTCTTTTCATTTTTAAACACTTGGGCCTCTATTAGAGTGTAGGACCCAACCCTTTTTTAACGAAACAATTTTGGGCCTCAGTTATTGTATAAGTCCTGATACGTTAAAAATCTCGGCGCGATCGCCATTTTCAAACTGAAAATATTTTGGGTCTCTCCCTGAGTTGTAAGCCCCATCTTTTATACAAAAATACACTTTGGGCCTCTAATAGAGTGTAAGACCCAACCCCTCTTTTTTATATTTTCTCATTTTTCATATTATTTTTTTATGATTTGGAAAATTAATAACTCCCTCAATTTTGATTATTTTTTATTGGTTCTTTTTCTGAAAAATCACAAAAATAGTAAAATATTTTATTCTCCAAAAAAATCAAATTTATATTATTTATTTAATATAGTTGGTATTTTTGTGAATAAATTCATTTTTAATTGTTTTTAAACATTTTAAAAATGAATATTCATCTTGAAAATCAAAACTAAATAAGTTTTAAATCATCTTGTGATTAAAACTTCATTTTTAAAACCTTAACCAAAAATCACAAGTGGTTTATTTAAACTTATTTGATTTTTTTGTCATTTTTTATTAATTTTCTTTGAAAAATTACTTTTAAAAAGTGAAAATTGGGGTTTCTTTGATTTTTAATCATACTCAAATGTTCCAAACTCTTTGGGCCTCTAATAGAGTGTAAGACCCAATCCCTTTGTAAATACCAAAATTTTGGGCCTCAGCCACTTGTATAAGTCCCACGGTGTTTCTAAAACCTCGGCGCGACCGTCGCCCTTTTCAAAATTAACCATTGGGCCTACCCTCGAGTAGTAAGACCCATTTCTTTTCTTAAAACTCACTTGGGCCTCTAATAGAGTGTAATACCCATCCCTTTGTACAGAAAACCTTTCTTGGGCCTCAGTCACTTGTATAAGTCCCTCTGTACAAATTCAACAGTGCGCTCACTGATAAAACCCTGGGCCTCTCCTTGAGCTGTAAGCCCCAAATCTTTCTTTTTCAAAGCACTTTCTCCTTTGATTTTGAATATACTGTTGTTTTCAATCTTTCTTTGTTGAACAACTAACCAAACAGCATGGAAGCTCTACAACCGAGTAAGTGTTTACCCGCTTTCATTTACCGCTTTCATATGTATATAACTGTATTGTGGGGCTGTTTCACTGTAAGTCTCCTTTCACAAACTCATATATATATAACTGTATTGTGGGGCTGTTTCACTGTAAGTCTTCTTTCATAAACTCATATCAACTGTGTAATAATAGTATAGATATTTAGAGTTTCCCCGGCAACTACGTCTAGAACTAGGTGACGCCGTTTCGTTTATTCGTAGAAATAGATAACTAGATCCCCAATAGGATCACCAGATACAGTTTTCTCTTCGGCTGTACTCATTAGGAATTGTCAAGAAACTCTACTCCCAGAGATAAATGTATTCTCCGTGAATGGCATCTTTGAGTTTCTTCCAAATTCTCGAACTTTCCTGACTTGATCTATTCCTTGTGAATAGCTTGCCTTGAATTTCTCGGGGTTTGGGGACCCATCGGCTTCTTAAAAGCATCGGCCTCCTCTTGGACATCGTATAAGGACCCACAGGCTTCCTAAAAGCAACCCCGCCTCCTCTTGGGCTTCGTACAAGGACCCTACGTCTTCTTAGAAGTATTCACAACCTCCTCTTAAGCTTCGTATAATGATCTCTTCCTCCGGGAATGATAGCCTCCTCTGGGGCTTAGTACAAGGACCCGTCGGCTTCTTAAAAGTTTCCAGCCTCCTCTTGGGCTTCGTACAAATTGTCCTGACGACCTCCTAGAGGTATAGGAACAGAACCTAGTCATCCTCATAGAACCGTCCTTTCATAGAGTCTACTATTGTTTCTCAAAGCATAGTACAAAAGATAAAACTTTAGACACAGACAGTCTAACTTCCTTGAGTCTCAAAGACATTCTCAAGTGACCCCTTCATTAAATAGGGAGGAAACCCGCAAACTCGGACAGTCTCAATACCCTTTGGATTTCCCGTTTCCTCAAAGAGAAGGAAATATCCCTGATCCTCAAATCAAATCCCTGAGTACAGTCTTGCTCATATAAGAACTGATTTTCTCTTTAAAATCAGTATACTGGACCTGTCACTTAACTGAAACAGTTACCATAGCCTCCTCTTGGGCTTTGTTCAATGATTCTTCCCAGCGAAGCAAACGTTTAGCCTCCATCTCGGGCTTCGTACGAGATACCAAAATTCTCCCCAGCGGAGTCAAACAACATTTAGCCTCTCTCTCGGGCTTTGTACGAGACACATAAAAGACTCCCTCGTTGAGTCAATTACCCCTTTCGCCTCCATCTCGGGCTTTATACGAGATACAAAAAGGTTCTTATTGATCCAAATAAACAACAGCCTCTATCTCGGGCTTTGTACGAGATACAAAGACTCTCTTATTGAGTCAAACCTTGTAGCCTCCATCTCGGGCTTCGTACGAGATACAGAGACTCTCTTGTTGAGTCAAACTTTTAGCCTCTATCTCGGGCTTTGTACGAGATACAAAGACTCTCTTATTGAGTCAAACTTTTATCCTCCATCTCGAGCTTCGTACGAGATACAAAAACACTCTCTTGTTGAGTATAAAAGATTCTCCTGTTGAGTCAACCCTTTTAGCCTCTCTCTCGGGCTTCGTACGAGACACATAAAAACTCCCTCTTGTTGGGCCAATAGCCTCCTCTTAGGCTTTGAATAAGAAAACCACTGGTTGATCCAATCAACCTTTTAGCATCAAAGCTGTGCCTCGTTCACAGTATACAAACATCAACAACTCCTTCCCCTTCATCTAATCGCTGTAAGCGGCAAGCCTCTGGATCATCTACATCCATGCCACTGTCCCTCTTTTAGCATGAGAAATTCCTAAGGAAAGATAGCATTGCTCTACACTGAGTTAAAGTCTTCTCCTTCAGGTTGGAACTCCCCTATAAAGGAAATTATGGCATTGTCGGATTCACATATCCCGGTTAAAGTAATTCTCCTTTATAAACAGTTGTGACAAACATACCCTCTTTAGAGATGACAAAATTCTCTCTAAAGTCAACACCCTTTTAGCTTCACATCTTGGGCTTTGAACAAGATATAAATCACCTTCAGCTTCACATCTTGGGCTTTGAACAAGATACAAACCACCTTTCGCTTCACGTCTAGGGCTTTGAACAAGACACCCAAACACCCATTTCCTCCCATAGAATAGGAGGAACTACGAACGCTCTGATTTCCCTGTTTCGGTAAACGGGAATACGTAGGCATAAGATCGAAAGAAAAGATCTTAGCGAGCACAATCAACAAAAAACCAAAATCCCATACTCTCACATACCTATCAAAAAGCATCAGTCCTAACATCCTAATCCTTGTTCCCCGCCAGAAACCTTCTGCCCAGATAAAAAGAAAGAAACCGTATTGGCGAAAATACAAATAACCAGTACAAAGGCCTCCCCACATTGATAGCATTCGTAACCTAACAGACCGCTGTTTAAACTCAGTATGCAAAGCAGGGTTAATTGGAGACATCTATTTCCCTTCCTTATTCAGCTCACAATAGGATAAAAAATGAATCGACCTGTAGTCAAAGCTCAAACCGCAGAGAGCGACCAGCGTTTAAGAACCGCGTCCAAAATCGCTCGCTACACTATCCACATGATTAATAGGCACCTTAAAGTACCCTTGATCAACTTCAGTATTTTCAACTATCCCATCTGGTCTCCAAATGGTGATTCTTTGATGCATAGATGAAGGTACAACACTTATTCCATGAATCCACTCCCTACCCAAGAGTAGATTGTAGTTAGCTTTCGTCTCAACGACCATAAACACTGTTGGTCTGGTAATGGTTCCCACAGTAAGATCCACTTGAATCACTCCTAGAGTGGAACCAACTTTTCCTTCATAGTTTGACAGAACCATGTTGTGGGGTTTGGTATCAGTCTCAAACTTCCCAATCTCGCTCAGCAAAAATCTTGGTATTAAATTAACAGTTGCACCACAATCCACCAAGATTTTGTTGACAGGAACATTTTCTACTTTGCCAGTAATGTAGAGAGGCTTCAGATGACCCTTCATTGCCTCTGTGGGGTGTTCAAAAAAAGCATTATGTTCTTCGACACACCCATTGTTCATGATGTAATAACACACAGGCTTGTGTGCCAACATTTCTAATTCAGCAGTTTGATCCAAGTCTTCAACCTCTGAAACTTGACCAAATTCTTTTGGCATCACTGATACCACATTCACAAGAATATCTAGAGAAGCTGCTGACTCACAGTCGAAATTATCAGTCATATTTTCATCATCTTCAACTTTCTTCTCTGGCTGAACATTGAACAGCTTTCTCCTTATGAGCATCTTCTCAATTGTCCCAGCTTGATTATCAATATTGGTGCTTGACTCTCCTTGTACCTGAGTCTCCCTGATAGCCTTTCGCCTACGTTGCTCTCTTCGCCATTGTGATCTAGACATGGGATTTTTACCCTTGTAATTTTGAGAAATGTATGTTGACTTGTTGGTGGTATGATTCTCTTTTCTATACTAAAATGAAGAACCTCTTTCCACATCAAATTTCTCCCACTTCTTCTTCTGTCCTCTTCCTTCAATAGGCTTGATCCAACTACCTGTTGGCACGTTCGCAACTGGTTTGAATGTACCTGGCCTAACTCCTGGTACTTGGTTTTTCAACCCTGTCGAAAGTCGTCTATGGTCAAAACTTCTGGGACCTTTATTTACCTTCTGCCCCCAGCTTCCACCAGCTTTTTTGACACCTTCTAACTTGTGGGCAGCTTTCTCATCAAAAATGGCACTGCATCTAGGACATAACATTACTCTAGAACCTTTCCTCTGGCAACGGTGCAGAAAATCCACAATTGTCTCCTCTTGCTTAGGATAAGCTATTTTGTTGCGCTCTTCTTGTTCATCTGCCTTACTCACTTGGTCAGCTTTTTTATCTGTAATTTTGACCATATTGACATCAATTATATCCTTTAGGCGCATCTTAGAGAAGTGAGCTTCAAGACTTTCAGTGGTCTTCGCCAGACAACCACCACTTGCTGCTGCTTTTGCAGCTTTTTGGGAAGCTTCTTGCCAAGCAGCTTTTTCAGCTTCAACCATTTCTTCAGCATTAACCTTTTCGACATTAGGAGACATCTTGAAAAACTGTTCAGCAGCCATACATATCCAGTTTTCTACCAAACAACCATCCATGTCTATCATCTCTCCTACCAATAGCATGTCATCTTCCAACTCTTTAACAACTTGGACTTTGGGGGCATTTCTGCCCATAGCCTCATTGGTGCTGATGCTATCTGAGCTAGAATCAGATTCTTCAACCAATTCGACCATGTTAATGCCTTCAGTGGCATTTATCTTCAATCCACTCACTGCCATATCCAAAACCTTGGCAGCATTATCCATTTCAACAAACTTATCAGCAGTTTCTTTGGTTACCAACATTAAACTGGCCCCATCAGCATTCAAGCCATTCGCAGCCTCATCAAAACCTTCAGTTACCACAGGATTGGTGGCGAAGTCCTCAGTAACTTCCACCATGTTGACTGACTGATCAAATCCTTATGTGGCTTCGACCATCTGAACCTCGTGAGGCTCTGTATAGTTAGCCTCTGCAACTTGCAATGGGTCAGAGTCAATTTTCATCTGGGCTTTGCCTTTGTCACCAAACTTCATCCTTCCTTCTTGGATAGCATTTTGCACCAAATCCCTGAAAAGAAAACATTGAGAAGTTTTATGACCCAAAAAATTATGGTACTTACAAAAACCTCTTTTCTTTCTTTGTTCTAAAGGTGACATCTTAGCACCAGCAGGCACTATCATTTGCCCATCTTTAACTAACAAATCAAAAATTTCGTCACATTTAGTGACGTCGAAAGTGTATGTTTTCTTAGGAAATTTGTCGTTAGATTCGACAGGATTTTTTCCATTTGAAGGAGCTAATAATTTGCAGGCATAAGGTGGACCTTGCTTCAACTCAGCAACGTCAACCTCATTTCCGTCGAAATAAGATGTTTCATCATACAGGTTCTCCACATCTTCATTACATTCAACAAAGGCTACTTTTTTACCCCTGCTGAATTTAGCCTTTTCCTCTTTTAGCCTTTCTAGTTGTCGGACTCTATCAGCTAACTGGGCCATATCTCTATGATATTGGGTATCTAATTTCTTCCTAATGGAATAATCAAGACCCCCAGCAGCCATTTCGACCAACTCATGTTCTGGCACTTGTGTAAAGCACTTGGCTTTAAGAAGTCGAAACCTATTCAAGTAATCATCAATTGGCTCAGTAACCTTGCGTTTGATGCTAGCCAATTCTTTCAAACTAATATTAGTTTTCCCCATGTAGAACTGTTCATGAAACAAACGTTCTAGTTGGGTCCAATTGTATATGGAATTTGGAGGCAAAGTGGTAAACCATGTGAAGGCATTCTTGGTAAGGGAACTTGGGAAGTATTTGATTCTGAGGCTTTCGTCAGCTGCAATTTCGCCTGCTTCAATCAAATACCTCGCCACATGTTCGACAGTAGATTCAGTAGTATCTCCTGAAAACTTGCTGAACTTTGGAACCTTCGTCCTAGGGGGTAATTCTGCTTGGAGAATATAATCCACTATAGGCGAAGTATAATTTGGCCTTGTGAAGCCAAGATTCACACCATTTCTGGTCATTATCCTTTCAACCATGGCTGCAAGATGATTTTCTTCTGCTTGATTTTGATGTCAAACATGTCTAAGTAACTGATCAGCATTTTGGTTCCTGTTCACCATCACTACTGGCTCTTCCTCCATATGGATTGGCATCTGGTTTCTTGGTGGTTCACCTCTAAAATGATCAATCATCTATTGATCTTCTAAGTTCACCTCAGGTCCATGACGTGGATGACGTCTTGGGATATCTTCGACAATAGTTGCTCTTAGATCCACCGCTGGTACTCCCATAAAGTCAGCCATACGTGCCAATTGTGCAGCCAATTTTTGGTTAGTTTGAGTTATATTCTGAATCAAGGGTTGAAAAACTTCTCCCATTGTCTGAGACAACGTATGCACCATTTGCATGTTACTTTCATCCATCTGCTGTCTCAAACAATTTATGGATGTATTTGTAAGACTAGGCGCTTAAACGGAGTAACCAACACCTATACTCTGATTGTTTCGACCCCCTGATCCTGATCCTTGTAATGGCGAAGACACTACAGTCTCTGAAAATACAGGTGGAGCATTCTGCAGATTTTGCATCATTATTGTAGGCATACCATATGGTTGGCTCCTTGACCCTATATGTGGAAAACCTGGAGGAGGATACTGCCTGTACATTGAATTTCCTCCTGGGGGTGTTGGTGAATTAGGACTTTGTGGTCCTATGTATTCTAGCACAGGTTGAGTATATGTTTTTGTGAATGTTGATCCTGGTTCAGACACTACTAATGAAGATGACGTATGTCCTCCTGTCGAAGGCACTGGTGATGATGTGCTTTGAGACCCCATACTGCTACTTGACTGAGTGTTTGAAAGACTCCCTTGAGGATCAACTTGTTGGTTGGCATTAGTTGCCATTCTCTTAGTGTATCTTCTTTTTGGTATTCCTTCGTTTGTTGTGGCTAACTTCCCACTTCTCAATAACATACAACGAAAGTATTTCTTCACCAAGAAAAATAAGGTTAACACAAAGTATAAAACTTAGCACTGGGTCCCACCGGGTGTGCCAATTTATTTACTGTGAATTTTGGTAAACAACCTCTGGTCTATCAATTTTAAATAAAACTGACTAACTTGCAAGATCGACCACACAAATCCTAGGACATGTGCTAAATTTAAGGGAAAATGTAACTGACAATGATAAATGCAAGAAATGTAAATTGAACTCCACGTTCGACAGTAACAGAAAACTACATGAACTCCACGTTCGACTACTTGCAAATAAAGTAAAGGCTTGGAAATGTAAAGGGCTGTAACTAAATGATGCAGAATTTAAAGGCGTCGAAGGTAAAAGACACAAAGGTAAATGACTTTGAAAAATAAAAGTGCAGGAAGATAAATAACTGTCGAAAGTAAACAACAAGAAATGTAAAAGTGCTTGAACTCCACGTTCTTGAATGCAAAAGGTGCATAAAGAGTAAATGACCGTCGAAAGTAAATGGCGAGAAAATAAATGACTTTAAGAATAAAAGATTTTGAAGATAAAAGACAAGAAATAAAGATGAACTCCACGTTCTTGAAAATAAATATTTTAAAGGTAAATGCTTGAATATAAAGGTGCTGTCGAAAGTAAATGCAGGGCGTTTAAATGAAAGTTTGAAAACAAGACTTTAAATAAATTTGACATGAAAAGTAAAATTCAGGAAAACGTAAAGTGCTGAAACATAAACATGATGAAGATAACTTGCATTGATGAAAGAAAGTGGTGTTACATTACGTACATTCTCACGAACTTGTTTCTCTATACGCGGGTACTTTGAGTTTCTTCGAGTAACTTGTACAAAAATATGAACACACGCTATTACATAGAACTAACTCCTATTTATAGTGCTAAGAAATAACTACTAAGTGGTGGTTATTGCTTCAAACGTGTCCCTTTGGCGCCTTCTCTTTGGCCTCAACTATTCCCACGTTCACAACTGCTCCTATTTGAATTTCAAACATTGGAAATCCCCTTCAGTCTTAATATAACAACTGCAGCGCGCGTTTTAATTCTCCATGGTCGAAACCTTTCCCAACACTTAGCCATTCTTTGAGGTTCCTAAAACCTCTATTCGACTCAGGCTTCACCACAACTGGGTCGAAGCCTTCTTTACGTTAAAAATAGTTTTTTAACTTAAAATAGCTTTGATTCTTTCTAGCGTCGAAAATGAGGGTTAACAGATATAGTATACCTATATGAGAATGAAGTGGTGCCACTTCATAGAGTTCAAGGGCTTGACTCTTAAATTCTCATGAAGAGGATATGAGACATAAGGTCTTATTAAATGTGTCATATTAATAATTCGATCAATAGTACCGAGATTTCATGTGTGAGTTATGCACGCTTGTTCTAATGAATAATTGGTTCAAAGCTTGTCTATCAATCTATTCGGGGATGAGTGAAAACTTAACTTACTAAGTATTGGTTCAAATCGTAAGATACCTTTATCTGAAACTATGAAATTTCCTGAATAATAGATTTAGATATATTTTGAAAATGCTGGGGGATTGTTGGAGAAATTTCCAAAATATTAAATTGATAAATAATAATGGTTAAATTACCAAAATAAATGGCCAAAAGTTGCAACTCTCTAGAATTGAACCAAAGACCTTATTGTGATAAGGCGCGTGGTCATAAGGTGCAACCACTAGATCAACACACCTTTTCATGAAAAGTTTGTTGCTATTGATATACAATGGTTCGTGAATTGTCATGTTGGAATCAAATGAAACGTTTCTCCACACCAATCGGTACAAGTTTTCTTATAAATAGAGATACTTGTCAGCAATAAAAGAGATACAAAATTTTTTTGTTTCAAGTGCCAAAAATTATAACTAAGTCATTCTTTTATTTTTCTAGTGCACAAGAATAAATAATGGAACTTTATTCTGTAAAATATCGTTGATCGATATGCTTAATGTGAAAATGCGATTCATGTTAAGGTTTCTAAAGTATCCTGAATGGGATTCGCCGGTTAACCTTTTTGCATCCAATTTGCGTAATTGGTGGGGGCGAATCAAACCTAAAGCTTAGTGTAAACACACGCTTTGGAATTATTTTGTGCAATTTTCATCGTACCGTTTTCATCTTCTTCTGGTTCATATTTTGCAACAGACCACCAACACAGAATCTAACATGTTAGAGATAATCGTGGTTGTTTTGTTATAGCAAAAACGGAGAAGCTTGATAATGCACTATAATCTCAAAAGTCGTGTGAAGCTTGAATAATGCACTATAATCTCAAAAGTCATTTTTAAGCTATCCTGCAAAAATATGGTTGATGATATGTAGTGCTATTCTTAAGAAGCACGACAACTTTAAAGTTGATTTTACTAAGCAACAATCAAATATAATATCAGTGGTCATGTTTTAATAAAACTCATCTATGAATACAAAAATTCATATAATTAAAGATTTTTAAATTCATTAAACTATATTTTCACAGCATGTTCTTATTAACTTATTACATTTCATTCGAATAATGTAGCAAACCATTGTTGACACGACAACATTTTTTCAGAAACAAGACAAACATTTGTGCTTCTACAAATACTATGTACATGATTACCATTACTGTTTGGCACTATCATAATTCTGAGTTGGGGTTATGAGGATTTTCACATTGAGTGAACATTTTCTTGATTGCATCTTCTTTTTTATCAATGAAGTTAAAGAAGTTCACAACGACGCGGGAACAATGACTGTCCGACGGTTCCGACGATGAGGCAGCACTGTCCTTCTGTCTTTGTTTGAATCTAACATATTGGCGGATCATTCGCAGCATAAACAGAACAAGCGCGATGACAGAGATGACACTGCATGAGAGATATAGGCCCCAGAAGCTGATCAAGTGAAGTTGGTCAGGTTCAGGGTCGCTATTCCGATCACCGGGACAACCCATTTTACAAAACCATTTCTCATGTATCTTTCGAAGCTCTCCACTTTCGGCGAGTTTTAGAATTGCGGTTGACATGTCAAGTGCAAGAGGAGAGTCTCTTTGAAAAGCCTGATACAATTGAAAAAATTGTAATTAATATTACATTGAAAATTTAATACGCGCCGCTCATTTTGGGACAATTTTTAAGCGACTCTCGTGTATATAATTACTTGGAAGAGTCTCTAGTTAGAAAGCACTTACGAATCCCCAACTGCTTCTGGCAAACGGCTGACCGATAATCCCGAAATCAGTTTCTTTTGACAGAAACAACTCAACATACGGAAGCTCGTCAACGATAGCTGCTACGCCACCACCGGACGGTCCGTTTCGAAGTGCTACGGCGTATTCCTCAGGGGAGCCTAAGGAAACAAGTCTTGAACTTGATACATAAAGATTATCTGTCAGATAGCTATAAGCAAATGACCCTACTTGGTATCCAATAGGCCAGTTAGTTGCAATCAAACTATCGATTCCTGTGATCGGCGAGGAAAGCCGTTCCACTGTGAGAATTGAAGTCAAACTTGCTGTATAGCTAGCTGTGATCACCATCAGTAAGAAAAGCCAGACTATCAACACCATTTTCGAAAGCGGGCTTACGGTATTATCTGATTACAAGACAAAGCGAGAGTTTATTAGATCGATGGTAAGAAACAAAAACTATTAGAGTTTAGAGCTTTTTCTTACTATTTTTCTTAAACAATGTTGAGAGGCTGAACCTAAAAATCAAAGTAAAATGTGTGGAGTTAGAATCTAAAACACGAGATAGTAAGACAATTGCATGAAATTAATAACATGGCTTACATAAACATTGTTACAACTTGTTGCTTAGGAGGACCACGGAACTCGTCGTTGACTCGGTGTTCAAGAATCCATATAACCACTCCAATCATGAAAAATGAGGCAATAATGAGACACCACATATCTGGTGAGAATGGTTTGAGGAATACCCAAGCATTAGTTTTTGAACGGTTGATAGGAGCCACTACAACAAGACTAGATGATGCAAAAGGCTGAGAAAAGTCCACAATCTTTGTTCGGTTCGTCACAATCGCAATGTCTCCAACAACCGCATCATATACCTGCAACAAAATTTCACATAAACGCGTTGTTGTTAAACACATGCAAGCATGATTGCACGAGCGACTAATATCTAATAGAACAGCGAATGGCGAATTTTGAGATTTTCTTTTCCATGATGAGTTTCACTTACTTTTTCGACAATTTTTTTCACAAGTGCGTCGTAATTTGGATTTGATTTACCATTTCCAACCGGCTTGAAAACAAAAGGAATTTCATACGGAATAAACTCCAATGCCTTCACGAAGATATCGATACAATACCCTTGAATCTGGTGACTATCATTCAGTTCGGTTACAAATTCAACAAAACCCGCTCTCTTTGGCACTCCAATTCTCAACGGCTTAGCATTATCAGCAATCACCCAGCCGCGCGGTCGTTCTGTTTTCCCACCAGGCCAAGTTATATTGGCAAGCTTCTGATCTACAGAAACCCCGCGATGTTCCTTTTTCGCAAGAACTTCGGGAGGAACAACTGAGAATCCTGAATGATTAGACCAATAACCAACCTTATTAATTTTCATTCGATTGATATTGATAACATCATAACCACTACTTATGATATTTCTGTCTGAACTAAACCGAATTTCACCACTCACACCGCTAAAATTTGACTTTAATAATATGTCAACAAAATCAGATCCACCAGCAAAAACTTTGAGCTTCTCAAACTGAATACCGATTCCTTCTGTATGAGCTACCATATTGTTGTCATGAAGCGAGAACGTAATATTTTTATATACTTTCAAAAATTTATCAATTGAATGTGCAACTGTACAAATTGTATCGTAAGCGAAGAATCCGTAAGAGTTCAAGCTAGTATTTGCTATACCTTCCTTTTGCATCTTTTTCCACCGAGAAATATAATCTTTTCTTTTATTAGAATCTGGAATGTGTTGACGAAGACCGACAACTCCTTCAACGATGCTAAGAGCATTCTGATTCGCTGGCAGAAACGAATGTAGGGTAGCATCGAGCCAATCTGTGACAAGCCATACATAGTCACTAGTCATCATTTGAAGTTTGTGAGCGATGGAAAAGATTCTCAATCTCGGATCAGGGTTGACATGAACAACAAAAACACGAGGGCTAAATACTTTGGATTGATTGAGCAATTTCGTGATTTCGTTCAGATCAAACTGAATACTCAAAGCTAGTTTGTGAGCTATTTTCAATCTCCTGTTTTCAAGTTCATCGCTCAAAGAAGATATTCCATTTCTTCCGTAATCATCGTCCAAGTATACAACAATGACCTCTTTCCATCCGTTAAAGTCGATCAGATCGGCCATTGCAGACATTTGTTCTGAGTCACTTTGTACGGTACGGAAAAAGAGAGGAAACTGAAGGGATGATAGGGTGGGATCGGTTGCAGCATATGAAATAAGGGGAACATGGACAGCATCCGCTATTTGAGAAATCGAATGAGCCATAGCGGATGATTGTGGACCAATTATTGCTATAACCCCTTGCTCAAGTACCTGAAAAGCTGTATATAGAAAATGTTCAAATCAGAGAGTAGAAACTAAACTATACAAACTGCAAATTTAAAATTGGAAAACTTGCATCCAAAGAAAGATGTTTCTAAAGTAACATTAGAGTAATAATGAAACCAATGCAACATAATGAGAAATCAACAAGAACTGTAACCTAAGAAAGTAATGAGTTGTCACATGAAACTCCAAATATAGTATACTTAGTTCGGATAAAATCAGGGCCGTTTTTAAGGGCGAGCATGCTATGCTATCGCAGAGTGCCCGAAATTTGTCACAATTAAGCCTTTGCTAAATAGAGCCTCATAAAATGTTTGTCACATTTAACCCGTGATTAAATAGGGCCTCTATTATTTGTTTTGTCTTGGAAAAACTACGATTAATCTACACAGCACCTCTAAAAACTTGAGACGGCTCTGGATAAAATTAGCATAATAAAATACTCAAGCTAATAAACTATGTTGCCCCGACACTTTAATCTAAATGCATGTCCGATGTCTTATACATACGTGAGTGATTGATACTTATACATATGGTTACATTCAGCTACTTTACTTTCTTAAATTATTACCGGTATTAACTTGTCTGGTGTCACCGTGTCAGTGTCTATGTCATTGCTTCACGCATAATCAAACATGACTAAACAGACCAAACAAATTTAGATATTGACTGAGAGTTTAAGAGGCAACAAGTCAACAACATAGAAAACTAACAAAATTGAATATAAAAAGCCAACACAGATAAAAAGAAAACAAGAAAAGTGTTAAGGTTGAAGCTTGGTACCTCCAGTTGATCCCAGAAAAGCATTACACATACCATCCTTCATTATCAAGTCAAGCTTGGTACCATTAAGAACAGTTGGATCAGAATTGACATCAGAAACAGCCATTTCCATAGCTGTCTTTGCAACTCTACCTATGACAGAATCGAAGGTGAAAACTGCTCCAATTTTCACACTTTCAGGCCTTTCACTATCAGCAATACCAAAAAAGAGGATTACCTGAATCCAAATCACAAGGCGCGAAACCATAAACTGCTTCATTTTTTACTCAAATTGCAAGGCACCCAACAAAATTTTCAGAATAAAGATCGAAACTTGTTCATACCCATCATCTGAAAACACTGTAAAGTCATTGAAATGGAAGAAAGATACATTTTGATTGGTAGCCAGGTGAGGAAAGTTGGTTGAAGCAATAACACAAAACCCATCAAGAGCTAAAAGGTGTTACAGTGAAGAACACAGTCCATCAAAAAATATTAAGAAGTATTCCCATCAAGATGTTGGATCTACGTGGATTCCACTTAATAAAAGAATCTATATTACTAAATGCTAATAAGTTGCAAGTGAACATTAAGATCCTCTTTAAGATTTTATGATAAATTCCTCGTGTGCTAATAATTTAGGTGCATTGGATTTGGGCATTATCTTTTTTTGTGGCTACTTCATTACCAAACAAATTTATAAGAACCATATATATATATATATATAGTCACCAAAATACACAGATCTTTTATGTAAAACGAGTTAGCTAATAATAATATAAAAATCTGTCATCACATACTCGCCTTTACATAGATTCATCGCAGCGGAAAATAAATCAAATCAAATAATTTAACAAACGATTAAGTTTCATGACATCAAACTTAGTTATGTTAGGATGTCTTCAACATCAACAACTTTAAAACAATTCACAAATAATTAGACAAAACGTTTGTTCGCCCAGTGTTACATATCAAAGCAAAAGAACTTAAATATCACATAAACGGGAAAAGAAGAGTAGTCTCAACACCATCCTTTAGCTTCTAAATCGCTACTCATTTACCTGCTCGTCTATACCCCAAAAAGAAGCACAGAACTACACTAACAACAAAGGGTGAGATTACGCTCATAATGTGTAATGGTTCAAAAGTATGCAATGGTAGCCTAAGCAAACATCAACAATCACTTCATTCATTCACATTAACTACACAAGTATTATCAACCACCAATATCCACATAATCAAACAATTACATATGCAACAATGTTCGACGGTGGCAAGGCAACCCGATAGACCACCTCTTATATCCTCTGTAAGATCTCATATGGACAAACAAAACATGGTGTATGCTTTCGAGACTTCAATGCTCGACCAACACCAGTTATTAGAGTAACACGCAAAAACACATGATCTCCCTCTTGGAACACAAGTGTTTTCCTCCTCTTATCATGTTAACTCTTTTGGCGACTCTACAAAGCTTTCATATTCTCTTGGATCATCTTGATCTTCTCAGATGTTTGCTATACAATTTCAAGTCCAAGCACCGCACTCTCACCGAATTCATACCAATACAAAGGTGTCCTACACCTCATACCATGCAAGGCTTTGAACGGTGTCATTCCAATACTAGAAGGGAAACTGTAGTCGTAGGTGAACTCAATCAATGGCAAGTAGTTATCACAAGCACCTCCATATTCTAGCATACAAGCCCTCAATAGATCCTCTAAAGATTGGATGATTTTCTCCGTTTGACCAATGATTCCTGCAAAATCTGCCAAAAGCACGATGTAAATCTCGGATCTATATTAGAAACAATGCTCGACGGAATACTCTGTCGACTAACAACCTTCTTAATATATAACTCAACTAACTTCTGCAAGGGATAACTAATCTTAATCACAATGAAATGAGCCAATTTAGTTAGTCTATCAACAATAAACCAAATGGAATCGCATTCACTCGTCGTCTTCAGCAAACTCATCACAAAATCCATGAAAATGATATCCCACTTCGACTCAGGAATACTCAACAGTTGCATCAGACCCAACGGCTTCTGATGTCCAATCTTCGACTTCTTACAAGTTAAACAAGCGTAAACAAACCCAATCACTTCCTTCTTCATTCCTGGCGACTAAAACATTTTCTTTAAGTCTTGATACATCTTAGTGGCATCGGATGAATACTCAGACCACTTATATAACCTTCCTCAAGAATATTCTTCTTAAGCTTTGGCACATCTGGCACACAAACCATGTCTTTGAATCTCATTACATAATTCTCGTCAATTCTGAAAATCACCTTCTTTACTTTGATTTATCAACACAAATTGGTCAACTAATCTTGTATCTGATTTATGACCCTCTCTGATTTCTTCAAGGATACCATTGGTCAGTTTCAACATAACTAACATCATACTGTTGGGAG
The DNA here is from genome assembly GCA_022829125.1 of Lathyrus tuberosus. Taxonomy (NCBI): domain Eukaryota; kingdom Viridiplantae; phylum Streptophyta; class Magnoliopsida; order Fabales; family Fabaceae; genus Lathyrus; species Lathyrus tuberosus. The sequence continues at coordinate 2,036,881 of JALAZF010000745.1, read as the reverse complement.
TCTCTTCACACACCAAACTCATGTCTCTGAATTGCTCAATCAATTTTAACTCTCGAGTCATTAACATCGACATATGCAACAACTTCCTACTCAGTGCATCAGCTACATGGTTGAACTCCAACCAGTTAATTCCAAGAATAACATCAAGTTTTCTCAACGATATACTAAGTCCATCCCAAAACTCTTACCATAGATTGTCAGCGAATAATTGAGACACACCCACGACGTAGTTATCGGACCCAGAGCTAGAGTATCAACAACCATACTCCCAACCATAGAAGACAACTTCAAGTCCAACCTCTCAGCATACTCAAGAGAAATAAAGGAATGTGTTGCACCTGTGTTAATAATAGCAATCAACGAAATACTAATAAGAAAACACGTACCACAAATCAACTTGTCTGAGCTAGTAGTCTCTGATCTTGCTAAAAGAAATAATTTCCCACTTGATTGTGCCTTCTTTGGTTTATAACAATGATTACTAGTGTGACCCCGTTTGCCGCAGTTATAACAAGTCGGCCCGTCACTCTTGCAATCTGCAATACGGTGACCTGTCTTTTCACATTTGAAGACCTCAAAATTTTATTCTTGCATTCATTAGCACGATGGCCCAACTCGCAACACTTGAAGCACTTGACAGAAGCGGAAGTCTCTACCCCACTTAGCCTTTTCTCATCTGAAACCATTTGCTTCCCTTTGTCATATGGAGCATTATGCGATTTTCCTTGATACTGATTTTTCTCTTTCCTCTCACTGAGACTCTTATAGTGAGCAGAACGAGTCTTGCTATCCTTATCATATATCCTACACTTATTCACCAACATATGAAACCAACGAATCTCCTGATAACTAATACCTTGCTTGATCTTAGGACGAAGAACACTTTCAAACTTGATACACTTCGATCCATAAGCAGCAATACCATTGTAGTGGGGACAAAACTTCACAAGTTCTTCGAACTTAGCAGCATGCTCAACATTTGTCATATTTCCTTGCTTAAGCTCAAGGAATTCGATCTCCTTCTTGCAGCACACATCCTCATGAAAGTACCTCTCTGGGAAATAAACTCTGAACACAATCCGAGTAATATAAGTACTAACAGCCTCAAGTCTTTGGCGGGCATTGTCCCACCAGTCTTCAGCCTCTTCAGACAATAACGGAGTACCAAACTGCACCTTCTGAACTTCAGTGTAAGCCATCACTCGGAAAATCTTCTCAATTTCTCTGAGCCATGCTTGCATAACCTCTGGATCATATCTGCCCTTGAAAGTTGGCATATTGTTTCTCTAAAATTTCCCCAATCTACAGAACTCATCACCAACATGATTCTGCTGACCCTAAAGCGCCTGAACCACTGACTTCAAAGCATCAATAATTGCATGATCTTTAGAAGAAACAACGCATCGACAATGTACACACACATGTCACATACTAGGAAACAATTAATAAAAAACACCAAAATACCTCCAACAATAGCCAAAGTATAGCATAAACACAGTACAACCTCAAAAACCAGAACTGACACTCAATTCCATGCAAATAAGTAAATGACACTCCTTATTAAAGAAAAATTAGGGAAAATCTAATGGGATTAAGGACTTCCCTCTACCCAATCATGCATTCTACACCATATTAGGAGTAATCCCCTCATTACCTTAGATTTTCCAGCAAAAGCACCTTCAAGATCTAACAATGGAAGTTCTCCTAAGCCATAGCCTTGCCTATTTTCTCCCAATTATGTTTTCATGTACTATCCTTTTTCCAAAAATTCCACTAACCACTATTTATCTCAACCTAATTCTTAGTATTTTAAAATTGCACTAAGGCCCCGTTTATGTTACGATTTTCACCACTTTCCTCATATTCTATAATTTCCTATGTCTCCACCCAAAATCTTATTTTCTATTTTATTTTAATCATTAATCAAAATAATTCTAATTCTAATTATTTTTAATTTTCTTAATTATTCTAATTCTTCTACTACCCCACCAAGGCTCTCACTATACCCCATCAATGACCACATGCACATACAAATCACCATGCATATTTAATTAAAAGCACACCAAACATTAATTAATTAAATAAAAAAAAATCTAATTAAATAATTTAATCAAATTTTGGGGTGTTACAATTGACTTCGTTCCCTTTACACAAAACAAATTCAATGTCTTAAACATTGTGGAAGTTGATAGTGAAGATTCTGAGGATAGCTCCCAGTATAAAGAGTTTGTGGATGCTACTCAGGCTATGGATGATGATTCCATAGAAAACTCCCCCTTGAACAATAATGAGAAATTCCTCCAGTTGTCTTGGGATAACTTGGTTGAAAATGTGATGGTGGACCTCCAGGAGTCCAATTACTGAAAATTTTGAATTTCTAAGTTTGTTAGTCTGTTTTACACATTCTGGACTGTCAGATGTTAAAAATTCAAGTCGATGTTCGTCCAAGGCTGAAAAGGGTCAATTGAGAATAACCTTTTATAGTGTGATACTCGTGGATTGTGGTCTCAAAAGGTGATGGCAGACCTCCTGGAGTCTGATTGTGGAAAATGTTGAATTTCTATGTTTGTTAGTTTGTTTTTTAATTAAATCAAGCCAAATTAGCTTGATGGTAAAGTTTGAATTATGCTTCAATGGTTATCCAAGAGGTAAGAAGAGTTATGAGTAGTTGGGAGTGGAACCTAGAAGATTGAAGTTCATCGATCCCGGATATATTAATTTTAGCGAGTAATGTAAAGGGAAGATGAGTAAAGACTCTAGGATGAAGATTTTGGAAACTATGGAGGAGAAGATTCAGTTTGAGGTGGAGGTTCTTACTATTGATACTAGTAGTAGTGAAAGAACGATTACAGAGATCTTTGATTATCTTTTGACTCGTGATAAGGTAATAAGGAGAGAGATTGTACAATCTCAAAGGGATAATTATGCAAGTATTGGGAGTTATGCTTTGAATGTGGATGAACGGTTGAAAAACTCAGAAATATGGGCCTTCGAGGAGGCATTCGAAAGTAGGTGGAGTCAAAGATTATTGAAAAATCATGCTTGTGGGCAAATTAGACTACTGAAACAGAAAAAGGTGGTTGGAATCAAGTGGGTGCAAGTGACAAGATCAAGGTTCGAGCAAAGTTTGAACATAATCAAAACATTCAATAAATGTTGAATTGACAGAGTGCAGCATGGTGCTAGATGGGTAAAATAGTATCACCAAGATTTAAAGTCAATGTGGAGATTTTTGAAGTATCTCTTAAAACCTTAAGTGATGAAGAGAAAGAAAATATGTTTTTAGATTGCATAAACCATAAATGAACTCGGCGGCGGAGTGAGACAATTTTTATCTTATGCTGCCAAGTTAAATTGTTGTATTATTAAATAAAGAGTTATATGAAGATTATTTATTTTAGCTATCATTATTCTTCGTCCCAAAATCATATGAAATCTCCTCATCCAATTTTTTCAAATACAATGTAGATAGTGTCTAATTGCAACATCAAACTTGATTTAGATTTCGAATGTATGTTAGAGATAATCGTGGTTGTTTTGTTATAGCAAAAACGGAGAAGCTTGATAATGCACTATAATCTCAAAAGTCGTGTGAAGCTTGGATAATGCACTATAATCTCAAAAGTCATTTTTAAGCTATCCTGCAAAAATATGGTTGATGATATGTAGTGCTATTCTTAAGAAGCACGACAACTTTAAAGTTGATTTTACTAAGCAACAATCTAATATAATAGCAGTGGTCGTGTTTTAATAAAACTCATCTATGAATACAAAAATTCATATAATTAAAGATTTTCAAATTCATTAAACTATATTTTCACAGCATGTTCTTATTAACTTATTACATTTCATTCGAATAATGTAGCAAACCATTGTTGACAGGACAACATTTTTTCAGAAACAAGACAAACATTTGTGTTTCTACAAATACTATGTACATGATTACCATTACTGTTTGGCACTATCATAATTCTGAGTTGGGGTTATGAGGATTTTCACATTGAGTGAACATTTTCTTGATTGCATCTTCTTTTTTATCAATGAAGTTAAAGAAGTTCACAACGACGCGGGAACAATGACTGTCCGACGGTTCCGACGATGAGGCAGCACTGTCCTTCTGTCTTTGTTTGAATCTAACATATTGGCGGATCATTCGCAGCATAAACAGAACAAGCGCGATGACAGAGATGACACTGCATGAGAGATATAGGCCCCAGAAGCTGATCAAGTGAAGTTGGTCAGGTTCAGGGTCGTTTTTCCGATCACCGGGACAACCCATTTTACAAAACCATTTCTCATGTATCTTTCGAAGCTCTCCACTTTCGGCGAGTTTTAGAATTGCGGTTGACATGTCAAGTGCAAGAGGAGAGTCTCTTTGAAAAGCCTGATACAATTGAAAAAATTGTAATTAATATTACATTGAAAATTTAATACGCGCCACTCATTTTGGGACAATTTTTAAGCGACTCTCGTGTATATAATTACTTGGAAGAGTCTCTAGTTAGAAAGCACTTACGAATCCCCAACTGCTTCTGGTAAACGGCTGACCGATAATCCCGAAATCAGTTTCTTTTGACAGAAACAACTCAACATACGGAAGCTCGTCGACGATAGCTGCTACGCCACCACCGGACGGTCCGTTTCGAAGTGCTACGGCGTATTCCTCAGGGGAGCCTAAGGAAACAAGTCTTGAACTTGATACATAAAGATTATCTGTCAGATAGCTATAAGCAAATGACCCTACTTGGTATCCAATAGGCCAGTTAGTTGCAATCAAACTATCGATTCCAGTGATTGGCGACGAAAGCTGTTCCACTGTGAGAATTGAAGTCAAACTTGCTGTATAGCTAGCTGTGATCACCATCAGTAAGAAAAGCCAGACTATCAACACCATTTTCGAAAGCGGGCTTACGGTATTATCTGATTACAAGACAAAGCGAGAGTTTATTAAACCGATGGTAAGAAACAAAAACTATAAGAGTTTAGAGCTTTTTCTTACTATTCGTCTTAAACAATGTTGAGAGGCTGAACCTAAAAAACAAAAGAAAATGTGTGGAGTTAGAATCTAAAACACGAGATAATAAGAAAATTGCATGAAGTTATTAAAATGGCTTACATAAACATTGTTACAACTTGTCGCTTAGGAGGACCACGGAACTCGTCGTTGACTCGGTGTTCAAGAATCCATATAACCACTCCAATCATGAAAAATGATGCAATAATGATACACCACATATCTGGTGAGAATGGTTTGAGGAATACCCAAGCATTAGTTTTTGAACGGTTGATAGGAGCCACTACAACAAGACTAGATGATGCAAAAGGCTGAGAAAAGTCCACAATCTTTGTTCGGTTCGTCACAATCGCAATGTCTCCAACAACCGCATCATATACCTGCAACAAAATTTCACATAAACGCGTTGTTGTTAAACACATGCAAGCATGATTGCACGAGCGACTAATATCTAATAGAACAGCGATTGGCGAATTTTGAGATTTTCTTTTCCATGATGAGTTTCACTTACTTTTTCGTCAATTTTTTTCACAAGTGCGTCGTAATTTGGATTTGATTTACCATTTCCAACCGGCTTGAAAACAAAAGGAATTTCATACGGAATAAACTCCAATGCCTTCACGAAGATATCGATACAATACCCTTGAATCTGGTGACTATCATTCAGTTCAGTTACAAATTCAACAAAACTCGCTCTCTTTGGCACTCCAATTCTCAACGGCTTAGCATTATCAGCAATCACCCAGCCGCGCGGTCGTTCTGTTTTCCCACCAGGCCAAGTTATATTGGCAAGCTTCTGATCTACAGAAACCCTGCGATGTTCCTTTTTCGCAAGAACTTCGGGAGGAACAACTGAGAATCCTGAATGATTAGACCAATAACCAACCTTATTAATTTTCATTCGATTGATATTGATAACATCATAACCACTACTTAAGATATTTCTGTCTGAACTAAACCGAATTTCACCACTCACACCTCTAAAATTTGACTTTAATAATATGTCAACAAAATCAGATCCACCAGCAAAAACTTTGAGCTTCTCAAACTGAATACCGATTCCTTCTGTATGAGCTACCATATTGTTGTCATGAAGCGAGAACGTAATATTTTTATATACTTTCAAAAATTTATCAATTGAATGTGCAACTGTCCAAATTGTATCGTAAGCGAAGAATCCGTAAGAGTTCAAGCTAGTATTTGCTATACCTTCCTTTTGCATCTTTTTCCACCGAGAAATATAATCTTTTCTTTTATTAGAATCTGGAATATGTTGACGAAGACCGACAACTCCTTCAACGATGCTAAGAGCATTCTGATTCGCAGGCAGAAACGAATGTAGGGTAGCAGCGAGCCAATCTGTGACAAGCCATACATAGTCACTAGTCATCATTTGAAGTTTGCGAGCGATGGAAAAGATTCTCAATCTCGGATCAGGGTTGACATGAACAACAAAAACACGAGGGCTAAATACTTTGGATTGATTGAGCAATTTCGTGATTTCGTTCAGATCAAACTGAATACTCAAAGCTAGTTTGTGAGCTATTTTCAATCTCCTGTTTTCAAGTTCATCGCTCAAAGAAGATATTCCATTTCTTCCGTAATCATCGTCCAAGTATACAACAATGACCTCTTTCCATCCGTTAAAGTCGATCAGATCGGCCATTGCAGACATTTGTTCTGAGTCACTTTGTACGGTACGGAAAAAGAGAGGAAACTGAAGCGATGATAGGGTTGGATCGGTTGCAGCATATGAAATAAGGGGAACATGGACAGCATCCGCTATTTGAGAAATCGAATGAGCCATAGCGGATGATTGTGGACCAATTATTGCTATAACCCCTTGCTCAAGTACCTGAAAAGCTGTATATAGAAAATGTTCAAATCAGAGAGTAGAAACTAAACTATACAAACTGCAAATTTAAAATTGGAAAACTTGCATCCAAAGAAAGATGTTTCTAAAGTAACATTAGAGTAATAATGAAACCAATGCAACATAATGAGAAATCAACAAGAACTGTAACCTAAGAAAGTAATGAGTTGTCACATGAAACTCCAAATATAGTATACTTAGTTCAGATAAAATCAGGGCCGTTTTTAATGGCGAGCAAGCTATGCTATCGCAGAGTGCCCGAAATTTGTCACAATTAAGCCTTTGCTAAATAGAGCCTCATAAAATGTTTGTCACATTTAACCCGTGATTAAATAGAGTCTCTATTATTTGTTTCGTCTTGGAAAAACTACGACTAATCTACACAGCACCTCTAAAAATTTGAGACGGCTCTGGATAAAATTAGCATAATAAAATACTCAAGCTAATAAACTACGTTGCACGGACACTTTAATCTAAAAGCATGTCCGATGTCTTATACATATGTGAGTGACCGATACTTATACATATGGTTACATTCAACTACTTTACTTAAATTATTACCGGTATTAACTTGTCTGGTGTCACCGTGTCAAGTGTCTATGTCATTGCTTCACGCATAATCAAACATGACTAAACAGACCAAACAAATTTAGATATTGACTGAGAGTTTAAGAGGCAACAAGTCAACAACATAGAAAACTAACAAAATTGAATATAAAAAGCCAACACAGATAAAAAGAAAACAAGAAAAGTGTTAAGGTTGAAGCTTGGTACCTCCAGTTGATCCCAGAAAAGCATTACACATACCATCCTTCATTATCAAGTTAAGCTTGGTACCATTAAGAACTGTTGGGTCAGAATTGACATCAGAAACAGCCATTTCCATAGCTGCCTTTGCAACTCTACCTATGACAGAATCGAAGGTGAAAACTGCTCCAATTTTCACACTTTCAGGCCTTTCACTATCAGCAATACAAAAAAAGAGGATTACCTGAACCCAAATCACAAGGCGCGAAACCATAAACTGCTTCATTTTTTACTCAAATTACAAGGCACCCAACAAAATTTTCAGAATAAAGATCGAAACTTGTTCATACCCATCATCTGAAAACACTGGAAAGTCATTGAAATGGAAGAAAGATTACATTTTGATTGGTAGCCAGGTGAGGAAAGTTGGTTGAAGCAATAACACAAAACCCATCAAGAGCTAAAAGTGTTACAGTGAAGAACACAGTCCAACAAAAAATATTAAGAAATATTCCCATCAAGATGTTGGATCTACGTGGATTCCACTTAATAAAAGAATCTATATTACTAAATGCTAATAAGTTGCAACTGAACATTAAGATTTTCTTTAAGATTTTATGATAAATTCCTCGTTTGCTAATAATTTATGTGCATTGGATTTGGGCATTATCTTTTTTTGTGGCTACTTCTTTACCAAACAAATTTAAAAGAACCACACACATATATATATATATATATATATATATATATGATCACCGAAATACACAGATCTTTTATATAAAACGAGTTAGCTAAAACATATAATAATATAAAAATCTATCATCACATACTCGCCTTTACATAGACTCATCGTAGCGGAAAATAAATCAAATCAAATAATTTAACAAACGATTAAGTTTCATGACATCAAACTTAGTTATGTTAGGATGTCTTCAACATCAACAACTTTAAAACAATTCACAAATAATTAGACAAAACGTTTGTTCGCCGAGTGTTACATATCAAAGCAACTGAACTTAAATATCACATAAACGGGAAAAGAAGAGTAGTCTCAACACCATCCTTTAGCTTCTAAATCGCTACTCATTTACCTGCTCGTCTATACCCCAAAAAGAAGCACAGAACTACATTAACAACAAAGGATGAGAATACGCTCATAATGTGTAATGGTGCAAAAGTATGCAATGGTAGCTTAAGCAAACATCAACAATCACTTCATTCATTCACATTAACTACACAAGTATTATCAACCACCAATATCCACATAATCAAATAATTACATATGCAACAATGCTCGACGGTGGCAAGGCAACCCGATAGACCACCTCTTCTATCCTCTGTAAGATCTCATATGGACAAACAAAACATGGTGCATGCTTTCGAGACTTCAATGCTCGACCAACACCAGTTATTAGAGTAACACGCAAAAACACATGATTTCCCTCTTGGAACACAAGTGTTTTCCTCCTCTTATCATGTTAACTCTTTTGGCGACTCTACAAAGCTTTCATATTCTCTTGGATCATCTTGATCTTCTCAGATGTTTACTATATAATTTCAAGTCCAAGCACCACACTCTCACCGAATTCATACCAACACAAAGGTGTCCTACACCTCATACCATACAAGGCTTTGAACGGTGTCATTCCAATACTAGAAGGGAAACTGTAGTCATAGGTGAACTCAATCAATGACAAGTAGTTATCACAAGCACCTCCATATTCTAGCATACAAGCCCTCAATAGATCCTCTAAAGATTGGATGGTTTTCTCCGTTTGACCAATGCTTCCTGCAAAATCTGCCAAAAGCACGATGTAAATCTCGGATCTATATTAGAAACAATGCTCGACGGAATACTCTGTCGACTAACAACCTTCTTAATATATATAACTCAACTAACTTCTGCAAGGGATAACTAATCTTAATCACAATGAAATGAGCCAATTTAGTTAGTCTATCAACAATAAACCAAATGGAATCGCATCCACTCGTCGTCTTCAGCAAACTCATCACAAAATCCATGGACATGACATCCCACTTCCACTCAGGAATACTCAACAGTTGAATCAGACCCAACGGCTTCTGATGTCCAATCTTCGACTTCTGACAAGTTAAACAAGCGTAAACAAACCCAATCACTTCCTTCTTCATTCCTGGCGACTAAAACATTTTCTTTAAGTCTTGATACATCTTAGTGGCATCGGATGAATACTCAGACCACTTATATAACCTTCCTCAAGAATATTCTTCTTAAGCTTTGGCACATCTGGCACACAAACCATGTCTTTGAATCTCATTACATAATTCTCGTCAATTCTGAAAATCACCTTCTTTACTTTGATTTATCAACACAAATCGATCAACTAATCTTGTATCTGATTTATGACCCTCTCTGATTTCTTCAAGGATATCATTGGTCAGTTTCAACATAACTAACATCATATTGTTGGGAGTCTCTTCACACACCAAACTCATGTCTCTGAATTGATCAATCAATTTTAACTCTCGAGTCATTAACATCGACATATGCAACAACTTCCTACTCAGTGCATCAGCTACATGGTTGAACTCCAACCAGTTAATTCCAAGAATAACATCAAGTTTTCTCAACGGTAACGGTAAATATACTAAGTCCATCCCAAAACTCTTACCATAGATTGTCAGCGAACAATTGAGACATACCCACGACGTAGTTATCGGACCCAGAGCTGGAGTATCAACAACCATACTCCCAACCATAGAAGACAACTTCAAGTCTAACCTCTCAGCATACTCAAGAGAAATAAAGGAATGTGTTGCACCCGTGTTAATAATAGCAATCAAAGAAATACTAATAAGAAAACACGTACCACAAATCAACTTGTCTGAGCTAGTAGTCTCTGATCTTGATAAAAGAAAGAATTTCCCACTAGATTGTGCCTTCTTTGGTTTATAACAATGATTACTAATGTGACCCCGTTTGCCGCAGTTATAACAAGTCGGCCCGTCACTCTTGCAATCTGCAATACGATGACCTGTCTTTCCACATTTGAAGACCTCAAAACTTTATTATTGCATTCATTAGCACGATGGCCCAACTCGCTGTGAGGGAAGTCTCTCTCTATGTACTTGATTTTAATGATGTCAAAACTATCATGCTTTGCACATATATATTTCACATGAATGCACATTAGGTGTTCTAAGGATGTTTGATCATGTTGGCAATGTTCTAGGTGCATTAGATATGGTTAAATACCTTTAGGAAAGTCAAAGGTGTGATTTTTACATGTTTGAATGGTGTGAGTCGACTCATGACCTTGTTCAGGTCGACTCATACATGCTGAATTTGTGTCAGTTAAAACTGTGTGCTGCGGGTATGCTCAGGTCGACTCTTCAGGTCGACGCATACATCCTGCATTTGTGTATATCAAAAACTGGGTGTTATGAGTCGACGCATAGACCTGTTTAGGTCGACCGGTCGCTGTTTTGCACAAATTTTCTGCTGTGTTATTCACTCTAAAATTCTGTTTCTCTCATGTATTTCTTTTAGGATATTATATATATCATTTTTAGCTCTTTTTTAACTGAAACAAGAAACGTGAAAGATTTTATGCCATTTTCTCTCATCAATTTCATCTTCTTCCTTGAGCATTCAAACAACTACACATAACTAATTTTTGTTTGTTGTGTTCATTGATTTGAAGTGATAAGGTTCAGATTTCTGGAAGTGTTATCTTCATTTCTGAGTTGAGATTTGTGGTAGGTGTTTCTTGAATAAAACCTTAGGGTTTTCTCCTCCAAGAATCTAAGAGATTTTGGGGGTTTTTGCACAAGCCAATTCGTTCTACAAGGATTCAGCTGGGCGAAGGTAACCGAAGAGATCGGTTTAGTAACTGTAATCAGAGGATCGTAGAAGAGTGGTTTGGGTTCGAATCTTTGGTAGATTGCAATTGATCGAGTGAAGGTAATCGAAGAAGAGTGTGTTCCTTCGGTTTAGTAGCGCGGGACGATAATTGGATCAACCATATTCGAAGCACTTGATTCATCTTGAATCAAGGGAAGAGAAGGCTCTACATCAATAATTCGAAGACGTTCGAAGATTTGATTGTTCATAGTTTTCTCTTGTATAAACGTACAATTGCAACGATAATATATATATCTCAATTCCATGTTAGGAATTGGGGGCAGAGGTACCCATAGCGAGGACGATTGGGGAACTGCCTAATCAAATTGCGTTTGTTCTCTTTCTCCTTCAACTCTTTATATTTTCTGCATTGTTTGAATTTGTCAAGTTTTCAATTTGTCTGAATTTCTGAGGTGTTGTAATCTAGAGCTGAAAAATTGTTTTTGTTAAAGTGATACAATTCTTTGAATTGTATCTAGGAGCAGCTTGAACTTACTAACCATAGAAATTCTGCACTTAGTGTGTTTGTACACACCAAGTGTTTGATAATTTGTCACAAAGCAAACTCAAACATTGTTTGTGTCTCATTGCTTATAGTTTGCCTCATTGTTTTGGTTTATACATAAACACGTTAAAATTTGTTGATTGCGTTTGACTAGATTAACACAACTGAATTTTTCTCTTCCATACTCTTTCACAATATATTCGTGCATATCCGATCCTTTTTGGTAGAAGGTTCGTTGTAGACTTTTGATCCAGTGGTAGCTTCCGTTTAAACGATTTTTTAAAACTGAACTTTGTAGTCCATTTGCGTGTAAAACTCGAAGGATCTATTCAACCCCCCTTCTAGATCCATAGCCATAGTCTAACAAGTGGTATCACGAGCTCCGGTTTATTCTGGTGCTTCGGTAAAACTTCTTGGATCATGGCGAACGAACCTAAGGGGGCTTATAATAGAGCTCCAGTTTTTACAGGTGAAAACTACAGCTACTGGAAGGATTGTATGCGCGTTCATATTAATTCCTTAGATCGGAAGGTTTGGAACGTTATTTTAAACGGTCCCATGGCAATTACTATGACTAACGCGGAAGGCGTTGTCGTTCCTAAACCCGAAGCTCAATGGAATGAGGAGGACGAGAAAAAGTACAGTTATGATTGGAAGGCTCGCAATATGATCATCTCCTCCTTGGGAGTTGATGAGTATTATCGAGTCTCCCATTGTGAAACAGCCAAAGCCATGTGGGATGCTTTACAAGTAGCCCACGAAGGCACGAATGATGTTAAGTTGGCTCAAATTAATACACTAACGCAAAAGTTCGATCTGTTTTACATGAAGCAAGGGGAAACCATTACGGATATGCAAAAACGATTCACTCACATTATCAACAAATTGCATATCCTTGGTAAACCAATTCCAAATGAGGTTTCTACTAATAAAATTCTGAGGTGTCTTAGCAGGGAATGGCAACCGAAGGTTACCGCTATCAAGGAGGCCAATGATCTTGCTACATTAGACCTCACAACACTCTTCGGTAAACTTGATGAGCATGAGCAAGTGCTCATTAGCTTGGATAAATATGAGAAGAGTATAAAGAAAGAGAAAGCAAAAGATACGGAGAAGAAGTCGATAGCTCTTAAGGCTTCTTGTTCAAAGTCCACACATCAAGAGCAAAGTGATGATGAAGCCAAAGATGACAAGGATGAAGAATCCGGTGATGATATGAGCTTATTTGTGAAGAGATACACTAGATACATTCGCAAGAATGATATTCAGCACTCGGACAGAAATCTTGTCAAGTTCCGGAAGCAATCTAGAGGTGAAGGACATAAAAATGGCAAAGTAAAGGGGACGTGCTACAATTGTGGAAAATCCGGGCACTACAAGCCGGATTGTCCATCCCTAAAGAAAGACAAAGATAAGGACAAAGATAAGAGTCGCTCAAACAAAAAGTCCAACAAGCCTCGACGAGCATACATCGCTTGGGAAAGCGATAGCGAGTCGGAGAAAGATGACTCATCAAGTGACGAAAGTGAATCCGTCAACCTTTGTCTCATGGCACGTCACAACAAAGGAAAAGAGGTAAAACACTCTAAATATGAAAACTGTCAAAATATGTCTCATGCTGAATTGAAAAAAGCTTTTGACACATTACACCACGAAGCTAAGGAAGCATTTCAACGCTTAGCTTCGAATAAAAAGATTTTTTCCTATTTGGAGAAAAAGGTTTCCGATTCCCAAAAGGAATTGGAAGATCTTAAAAACTCTATGGTGAATGTATCAAAAACTAATATCGATAAGGATGAATATACATGGTTTGACCTTGGGGGCTGTGGTACTTGTCACATTTGGCAAAGAGAGGTGAGAACCCTCAAAGCCAAGTTGGACAAGGCTCTCAAGCCTAAGATTACGTTTGCTATTGATCGATCACATTATCATGAAACAATGAATAATCCGTATCAAAAATACACGTATGTGATTCGAGATAGTGATAGCAAAGGTAAACTCCAAACAAATCGTGATTGCTTATATTGTTGTAAGCCAGGTCATACTATTGCTAAGTGCCGCTTTCGGAGATATCTTGTTCCAAAGGGCATTTATCAATGGTTGCCCAAAGGCAATCTTGGTTTCACTCACCCTAAAGGACCCAACGAGAATTGGGTACCTATTTTCCTTGATTGATTATGTAGGTACAAAGTCTTGAGAACACGAAAAGAATATGGGTTCTTGATAGTGGCTTCTCGAGACATATGACAGGAGACATATCTCTTTTCATCGACTTTGTGGCAAAGAAAAAGAGGTTTGTTACCTACGAAGACAACAACAGGGACAAATACTTGGCAAAGGTAGTGTAGGTAACCCCTCATATACTACTATCTCTATTATGCCTCTTGTGAAAGGTCTTAAACATATCCTTTTAAGCATTAGTCAACTATGTGACAAGAACTATAAAGTATCTTTTTCTAAGGATTGTTGCATAATTGAAAATAGTGATAAAAAGGATGTGCTTAAAGGCTTGAGGGTTTACGATAAGAGGTTACGTGTAGTTGAAGAGTCAGTTCATGTTTCTTTTGACGAGTCTTATCCGAGAAATGTCGGAGAAGGTAGTTCTTTTCATGGTGCAGGTGTACCTACTGAAGACATACTCAAGGACACTGATAAGGGAATTGATCAGCCTGAAGCAGTGCGTATTGAGGAGGAAAAGGATCACCAACCAGTGAAAAGTGAGGATGATCATCATGCTAAGAAAGATGAACTTCCTCCAGCTTGGAAGTCTTCAAAAGACCATCCAATTGACAACATTCTCGGTGATATCTCTAAGGGAGTAACTACTCGCTCTAAACTTTGTAACTTTTTTTATTACTCTGATTTTGTTTCCCAAGTTGAACCTAAAAGCTCTAAGGAAGCGTTACTCGATGAGCATTGGTTTCTATCAATGCAAGATGAACTAAATCAATTCAGGAGAAATGAGGTTTGGGACCTTGTCCCCCCTCCGCGAGATCATCGAGTAATAGGAACCCGATGGGTGTTTAGGAATAAACTGGATTAAAATGGAGTAATAACGCGTAACAAAGCTAGGCTTGTAGCGCAAGGCTATAACCAAGAGGAAGGAATCGACTATGAGGAAACTTATGCGCCGGTTGCTCGACTCGAGGCCATACGCCTTCTACTTGCCTACGCTTGTACAAAGAACTTTAAACTATTCCAAATGGATGTCAAAAGTGCATTCCTTAACGGATATATAAATGAAGAGGTTTATGTAGCCCAACCTCCAGGTTTTGAATCACACGAATATCCTGATCATGTCTATAAACTTAAGCGAGCTTTGTACGGACTTAAACAAGCCCCTAGGGCTTGGTATGAACGTCTAAGCAAATTTCTACTTGATCAAGGGTATTCAAGAGGAAAGGTTGACACGACCCTCTTTATTAAACGTCAAGGAAAACACTTAATTTTGGTACAAATTTATGTTGACGATATTATATTTGGGTCTACTAACATGACCTTGGTCAAGGAGTTTTCTAGTTTGATGCAGGGGGAGTTTGAAATGAGCATGATGGGGGAGCTTAACTATTTCCTCGGATTGCAAATCAAACAACTTGAAGAGGGCACATTCGTGAGTCAAACGAAATATTGTCTTGAGTTACTAAAACGTTTTGATATGCTGAACTGCAAAGCTATAGATACTCCTATGCCTACGAGTGTTAATCTTGATCGTGACGAAAAAGGTAAGGATGTTGAGGTAAAGAGGTATCGAGGTATGATAGGGTCTCTTCTTTATCTTACCGCATCACGTCCCGATATAATGTTTAGTGTATGCATGCGTGCGAGGTATCAAGCACATCCCAAGGAATCCCACCTAAAAGCTGTTAAACGCATACTTAGGTATCTCTCTGGAACCCAAAAGTATGGTCTGTGGTATTCCAAAGGTAGTGCTTGTTCCTTAGTTGGTTATTCTGATTCCGACTTTGCCGGGTGCAAGTTGGATAGGAAAAGTACTAGTGGCACGTGTCATCTTTTCGCAAATTCCTTGGTGAGCTGGCATAGCAAGAAACAGGTTTCCGTTGCTTTGTCAACTGCCGAGGCTGAATACGTTGCCGCAGGTAGTTGTTGTGCTCAAGTCCTATGGCTTAAACAACAATTGCTTGATTTTAATTTAAAACTTGAGCATATTCCAATTTTATGCGATAACACTAGTGCAATAAATCTAACTAAGAACCTTGTATTACATTCACGTACCAAACATATTGAAATACGTCATCACTTCCTTAGGGATCATGTTGAGAAAGGTGATGTGATTTTTGAGCATGTTGATTCAAAAAATCAACTTGCTGACATTTTCACAAAACCTTTAGCCACTGAGCCTTTCTTTCATATCCGTAGGGAACTTGGCATTCTCGACATTTCGGATCGTGTTTGATCTTATTATAAAGTGTCATTACCTTATCTTATCTATATGTACATCTATACTTTTGTCACTAACAATTTCAAAAGCTATTACCACATATGTAAGGTCTTGCATCATCAAAAGCGATCAAGGTAATATCGTTCTCGTTCATTAGAAATTAAGTGTACCATAACTGAGTGATATTATTGTTGTTTATTTGCCTATAGTATGCTCACTGTCTTCATTTGTATGTTTGGTGTGCATGTTAGTTTTCTTTTTATTTAATATCATGGCTTAAATAACACAAAAATATGATTTTTCAAAAATTTCACTGTTTGAGTCGACTCACAAATGCTTCAGGTCGACTCACTTTGGTTGCTTTGTTTACGTGTTTAGTCGGGAACGCTCAGGTCGACTATTAGGTCGACTCAGAGCTTTTTTTTTCAAGATTATAGAAAAAGTTACAGTGTGCGTCGACGCACACAGACCTAGCGGTCGACCGCTCGCTGAAAAATTGCGAAATATTTCTTGAAGTCTTGTACGGTTTTGACCCATTTAATATCCTTTTATGCTTTTTCTGATTTTCTATGTGGCATTAACATAACATATCAAGTCATTATCTCATTTCCTCCTCTTCCCTAATTTCATCTCCACCGAAACCCTAACTCCATCAATCTCACCCAAAATTCTTGAGGTCTATAACTAGTTGGGAAATTCGTCACTATTCATCATCCTTAAACACCAATCATCAATGGCTTCACGGAGAATCACCCGTCAAAGAGTCACAAGGGAATCATCTGTTCAAGCGGGTCCTTCTCAACCACTTCTAGATCAACCGGTAACTCTTTCTTCTCTACTTTCTCCTGAGAATGCTGATTTATTTGAGAAAACAATGAAGAAAAGGTCTGTGGTCAAGCAATTTGTGTATTATCGTCGTACGGTAGAACGCATGCACTTGGAAGAAGTCATGGATTTATTGGACTTTCAAAATTTAAATGGGTTTTTAGAATGTGATGTCAGATACAATGAGGATCTGGTAAGACTGTTCTATACTGGTCTAGTTGGAAAGTTTGATGATTTTATGTTCAATTGCAAACTAGGGAATAAGACCCTTACTATCCAAAACACCACTTGGCGAGATTTATTCCGTTTGTCTATGACCAATGAGAGTCCTATCCAGCACATAACTGATACCAAGCATGTTAATGATTATGAGTATAAGACAGCCTTAAATTCTATGCTCAGAAGACCATATCCTGATGCAGTTGTGGCGAGCAATCTTTTCCCTAGGGCAGTAACAACGGGAAAACTGTCTCCTATTCCTAGGATTTTGCAGTGGATCGTTGCCCATATTCTTAGACCCAAGCTTGGAGGTTATTCTAGGGTGGATCAGCCTGAGGTTCAGTTAATGTACATTTTGATGAACAAGATACCAATCAGTTGGCCTTATTACTTTGCAAGCAGAATGTATGCTCTTCGTGAATCCGGTAGAGGAACTGCACTTGGGTATGCATCCGTTATTCAAAAGTTTTTCAATAATGCTACAATAGTTGTTTCTGGTATTCCTTATAAGTCCATTACTATAAATCAAGAGTTCTGCCAGAAAACTATGACTATGATGGGCCATATGTGGGATGTTGTAGAGAAAAGGTATAAGTACATTTTGAAAGCCAACACGGCTGTTCTGGAAGAGTCTAGTGAAGAAGATGACGAAGAAGAAGAAGAAGAAAGGGAAAATGAAGAAGGCGAGAATGAACAGGATGATGCTAACGAGAACCAAAATGACAATGCTCAATGGCACCAAATGGATACGGGGGCTGAAGACAATACTGCATGGATGTATCAAGGTTCTGAAGAAAATCAAGGTTGGAATTCATGGCAATCTCCAATGGAAACTGAAGTTGACCAAGGATGGGGTCAATGGCAATATAATAGTTGGACCAATCTTGGTTCCAACTATAGGCCATCAACTCACGGGATGAACTACCAAGAGTCATATTACACTCCTCCTTCACCTCCGCGTCCTCAACAAAACAATGAAGATATTCTTGAACTTATGAGGACGATGCAACTTGATCAACAGCGGTTTGCCACAGCTCAAGAAGAACGGCTCAAGTCTTTACAAGAAAAAATTCAAACTCACGCCAACAACTTTGACTCTTTTGCCACAAATTTGACTGGAAGATTCAACACAATGGCCGAAACTTCTGCTAATCAGCACCGTGCTCTTACAAACAGCTTCAACATTCTAAATCGCACCGTGTTGGAGATGACCGAGCAGTTGGATGTGCAACCTCCACCACCTCATCATCCTCAACCGTTTCGCGGAAGAGGTCATTCATTTAGGGGGAGGAGGCCATAAGAATCTACATTGCATCTTGCATCATGTCTCTTCATGCTTTATTCTTGATCTGTTTATGACTCTGCTATGTTTCCGTTTGCTATATGCACTTTCTCTTAGTGACTTTGTATTGCTACTATTTTGGCTTCTCTATGTAGTGACCATCTTTGTGTTCCTTAAGCATTATGGTTTGGTTTAAATAGTTTGTTTGTATTTATCATTTTTATGTTCGTTAACTTGCATTATATGTGAATATATGTTAATGATTATTCGTTGCAATTCGTTAAAAAAAATGCAGCTATTCTTGATACTTTCTCTTTCTCTCTTTTTGATGTTGTCAAAGGGGGAGAAGAAATGGGAAATAACAGGTATTGATATGATCAAACAATAGTGGATGCATAAAGTCAGGGGGAGGATACTACCTCAGTTTGACCATTTTGCCATCATCAAAAAGGGGGAGTATGTGAGGGAAGTCTCTCTCTATGTACTTGATTTTAATGATGTCAAAACTATCATGCTTTGCACATATATATTTCACATGAATGCACATTAGGTGTTCTAAGGATGTTTGATCATGTTGGCAATGTTCTAGGTGCATTAGATATGGTTAAATACCTTTAGGAAAGTCAAAGGTGTGATTTTTACATGTTTGAATGGTGTGAGTCGACTCATGACCTTGTTCAGGTCGACTCATACATGCTGAATTTGTGTCAGTTAAAACTGTGTGCTGCGGGTATGCTCAGGTCGACTCTTCAGGTCGACGCATACATCCTGCATTTGTGTATATCAAAAACTGGGTGTTATGAGTCGACGCATAGACCTGTTTAGGTCGACCGGTCGCTGTTTTGCACAAATTTTCTGCTGTGTTATTCACTCTAAAATTCTGTTTCTCTCATGTATTTCTTTTAGGATATTATATATATCATTTTTAGCTCTTTTTTAACTGAAACAAGAAACGTGAAAGATTTTATGCCATTTTCTCTCATCAATTTCATCTTCTTCCTTGAGCATTCAAACAACTACACATAACTAATTTTTGTTTGTTGTGTTCATTGATTTGAAGTGATAAGGTTCAGATTTCTGGAAGTGTTATCTTCATTTCTGAGTTGAGATTTGTGGTAGGTGTTTCTTGAATAAAACCTTAGGGTTTTCTCCTCCAAGAATCTAAGAGATTTTGGGGGTTTTTGCACAAGCCAATTCGTTCTACAAGGATTCAGCTGGGTGAAGGTAACCGAAGAGATCGGTTTAGTAACGGTAATCAGAGGATCGTAGAAGAGTGGTTTGGGTTCGAATCTTTGGTAGATTGCAATTGATCGAGTGAAGGTAATCGAAGAAGAGTGTGTTCCTTCGGTTTAGTAGCGCGGGACGATAATTGGATCAACCATATTCGAAGCACTTGATTCATCTTGAATCAAGGGAAGAGAAGGCTCTACATCAATAATTCGAAGACGTTTGAAGATTTGATTGTTCATAGTTTTCTCTTGTATAAACGTACAATTGCAACGATAATATATATATCTCAATTCCATGTTAGGAATTGGGGGCAGAGGTACCCATAGCGAGGACGATTGGGGAACTGCCTAATCAAATTGCGTTTGTTCTCTTTCTCCTTCAACTCTTTATATTTTCTGCATTGTTTGAATTTGTCAAGTTTTCAATTTGTCTGAATTTCTGAGGTGTTGTAATCTAGAGCTGAAAAATTGTTTTTGTTAAAGTGATACAATTCTTTGAATTGTATCTAGGAGCAGCTTGAACTTACTAACCATAGAAATTCTGCACTTAGTGTGTTTGTACACACCAAGTGTTTGATAATTTGTCACAAAGCAAACTCAAACATTGTTTGTGTCTCATTGCTTATAGTTTGCCTCATTGTTTTGGTTTATACATAAACACGTTAAAATTTGTTGATTGCGTTTGACTAGATTAACACAACTGAATTTTTCTCTTCCATACTCTTTCACAATATATTCGTGCATATCCGATCCTTTTTGGTAGAAGGTTCGTTGTAGACTTTTGATCCAGTGGTAGCTTCCGTTTAAACGATTTTTTAAAACTGAACTTTGTAGTCCATTTGCGTGTAAAACTCGAAGGATCTATTCAACCCCCCCTTCTAGATCCATAGCCATAGTCTAACACTCGCAACACTTGAAGCACTTGATAGAAGTGGAAGTCTCTCCCCCACTTAGCCTTTTCTCATCTGAAACCATTTGTTTCCCTTTGTCATATGGAGCATTATACGATTTTCCTTGATACTGATTTTTCCCTTTCCTCTCACTGAGACTCTTATAGTGAGCAGAACGAGTCTTGCTATCCTTATCATATATCCTACACTATTCACCAGCATAGGAAACCAACGAATCTCCTGATAACCAATGCCTTGCTTGATCTTAGGATGAAGAACACTTTCAAACTTGATACACTTCGACCCATAAGCAGCAATACCATTGTAGTGGGGACAAAACTTCACAAGTTCTTCGAACTTAGCAGCATGCTCAACATTTGTCATATTTCCTTGCTTAAGCTCAAGGAATTCGATCTCCTTCTTACAGCACACATCCTCATGAAAGTACTTATCTGGGAAATAAACTCTGAACACAATCCGAGTAATATAAGTACTAACAGCCTCGAGTCTTTGGCGGGCATTGTGTCGCTCCCAGGATTTTCATCCAGGTACAAACGCGAGAGTGGCGCGGAAAACAGAGTCGTCAGCCATGTAAATTTATCCCGAGAGAGGGAAAGGGAACACCGCATAAACCTGAGGAAGAGGGAAAGGAATGGTCATCGCAACCATAGCCTGGGTTCGGGAGTCGGTTACGCGAGGGGAAGGTGCTAGCACCCCACGCGTCCATCGTACTCGATGGGATCCACGCTTGTTGTCTAATCTAAGGGTGAGTTATCCTATCATCTATGGCTGTGCTAAGACGGGGAAGGGAAAGACAAAGACAGACTCGGTAGGACGTCGACGTCCTAGGCCTACGTACTCCCTTTGTGCAATGGGAAATTCAGAGTCAACGTAGTTCGGACCAAGTTCTTTTTGTGTTTTTTATGAGCGACGTTAAGTTCGCGTCCGGCAGTTAGGGTCGATGCCTGTTTGCGAATCAGACGGAAAGTAACGTGCCCTTTTTGAAAATAACCTTTAGTTTGATAATCCCGAAGGACAAAAGGGTTTGGAGTTTGTTTGTATTTTTTAGGACAGAAGTTACTTGAGTTAGTTTATAACTTGCATTGCACCAAAGTCTAGAGCACAGGGGCGAATACTTAACGCATCGTCCCAAGACAGGACGCTCGCTAAGCACTCTAGAAAGATGAGAGGAAGCCCCTCATTTCTCATTCCCCACGCTTAAGGCTCGTGCGCAATACACTTTATCCTTATTAAGTGTTTTCAAGAAGTTTTGAGATGAGAAGAGAGAAGACACAAAGGAAACTCTAAAGGGAAACTAAGAGTCCTAATGTTATCATGCATGGGTGACCTACGGTTAGTGCGGTTTGACGACAACCTAAGCCTAAAGAAAAGAAAAGATGAGAGACAGAAAGAGTGAGAGTGGATATGGATAACTATTCACACCCTCAAATAACTTACCTCAGCCCCTGCATAAAAGGTTAGTACAAAACAGACATACGTAAAAGAGATGAGATAAATGAAATCTAAGCAATGACATAACATGGTTGCTGAAATCAAAAACACAATCCCAAAGCAGTGGCACAAGTGCCTTTTCAAACAGATAACCAAACATGATCAAGGATGTGCATACAAGAAGATCTCAAATAAGAGCAATCAACAATTAGAGAAACACCTTCTAAAATCACCAAATTAATTATCAAAGTAGCTCAACCAGAAACAAACAACATGTCCAAGATTCATGCCAAAATTCAAAATAAAAGTCACTCAAACAATTATGCAAATTCAGATGAGAAATATGGTTCAATGTGCTAAAGAAAAGGACTAAAATGCAATATAAAATGATTTTAAAAATGAGAGAAAAATATTTTAATGCATTTTAGTGTGTTGGTGAATGAATGCAAAAAGAATGAATTCAAAAGGTTTTGTATGCTATGAGAACAAAATTCTACAAGTTTAGGTATGCATGATATGAAGAATTCAAAAAGAAAATAAACAAATAATTATTTCAGACGCCAAAAATAAAATAAAATAATAAAATAAAATTTGGTAAAATTTTATAAAATTGTAAATATGATGCATGAATTTTTTTGGGAATTTTTAATGCAACTACCTATTTTTAAAAATTAAAAATGAAAAACAATCAATTAAATAAAATAAATAGATTGAAATAACATGGGGGGTGCGTTTAGTAATCCAAATATGTTGAAAAATGAAATGGGCTGAAAAGGGGTGTGTAAATAGCAAGCCCAATCCATCAGAAAATAAAATAAGACAAAAAAAGCGCATGTGGGCCTCAGTCAACCCAGTTGACTCACCATCACCATTGGATTAATCCTGCGTTTCATATCAAGTCAAATAAATCAAGTGTTATGCAAGATGGAAGTTCACGATCATAAGGCACACCATAAGCTCATGCACCCACGCACACTAAATTATCAGAAATAAAAAAAGGAACGCACGTGACACGCACACCGTATCATTAATGTGCTGGCGTTACACTAGCCACCAGATTCATCAGACGGACAACGCCAAGTCAATAAAATAAAAAGGTAATTCAGATGAGAGGACATGATTGAAGGCTCACCATAATAAGCGTGGAAGCACGCACACACAATCACTAAATAAAAATCAGAAAAAAAATAAAACTTAAAACGCGTGGCAGCATGAGGGCCACACGATCAACCACATCAATGGCTGAGGACTCGTCTTCTACCTCCAGCCCCTTCCTTCGCCGGAACTTCCACCAGTCGCCGGAGCCCTAGCTCCGACCGCCACCCACGGCCACCTGCAACTTAAAAAGAACCCAGAAAACGCAAAAGAATACACCGTTATGTCCAGATTTTCATGAGGATTACAAATACGCCATCAAAAATCACAAATAGTCAACACACATTGAAAAACGCAGAGAACAAGGTTTGGGTCCAAAACTTTAAACACACGGTACCATCAATCTACACGTCCAAATGCAAAGCAAAATATACCAGAATGATCCATGGATGTTACACAACATTATGCATATTAAAAAAGAGAGTTTTAAGACCATAAAAAACATCACTAACCTGAGATCAAGTCACTTATTCCCTTGCTCTTAGCTTCAAACGAGGGATGGTTTGTACTCTATGGATCACAAGGAGAAAGACTGGGGAAGAATTTTTGGAAGAGCTGTTGTGTGTGATGAGATTCGATGAAAAGAAAGTTTTAGGGCTCAAGCTTTTTTCTCCTCAAAGTCACGTTTTCCCCCTCCTAACCCTAGCACGAGTAATCTTAAATAGGCTAGGTTAATCCACTGATCAGCAATTGGGCCTTGGTAATTCTTTGTTTAATGAGTTTTGGATGATTTTGGAATTTTTAATAATGTGAAATACACCCTCCTCCATGCATGGATATCCAAATATTTCATGATGGATCACTTAAGTTTCAATTGCTAATTACACCTGAATTGAAATTGGGCCTTGAGATGCCTTGGTTCATGAGTTTTAAATAATTTGGCAATTTTGCATAATAAAAGATAAATAATGAATAAACCATGGATCCTCTTTATTTAAAGGCCAACAATGCTCCTTGGGGATTGTACTTTGAGGTTAGAATATGACATGAAGCAATGGAATCAATTATAGGTCCATATGTCCCAAAGTGCAAAAGTTGTGAAAATGGAACCCTAAAAACCACTTTGCCTTCTTTTGGTCATATCTTGAGTTTCACAAATGATATGGAGACCCACTAGTACTTGTTGGAAAGGGGAGAAAAAGATATTCAACTTTCATGTTTGAGGAAAATTCATTTGAAGCTTTCTTGATGGTGAAAAGTCAAGTTGAATGTAGTGTAAGAACTTGCCCAAAAAGGAAACTTTCAAATTATAGGTCATTTCCATATTTAGCAACTTTTGTACCAACCCTTGATTCTTGATGAATGGTATGAAATTTGACTCTTGAAGACCATATGAGGATGTGAGACCTTGAAAACCCTAGAGAGAACCTCAAAATTCCACAGTTGACTTCCCCTCTCACTGTTGACTTTTACCCAATTCACCTGATTTGCAATCCATTAGCCAATTGAATCTCTCCTGAACCAAACTGATGGACAATCTTCCATCCCTAGATTCTTAGGGACCCAAGGAATACCATGGAATTAAGTCTTGCCCAAAAAATCAGAAATAAACTGACTTTATAGCCAACCCTAATTTTGGTACCCTTAGTCTAGGAGGAAATAGCATAGTCTCTAAATCCAAATTCCTCTGAATATGATGTGTATCCTCTCCAACAAAGATACGATATGCCATTTGGTAATGATAAAAACCCAAGGAGCTTGCCCATTGGAGCAATAAACCCAAGAATCTCAAAACCCTAATTTCTGCACTGGTTAGGAGAAAGTGATCCACTTGAACTCTCTTGCTTGACCCTCTGAAGAACATCTTTTCCTCTTGAACTTGCCTCAGGCACCTTGACCCCATGCTAAGAACCAATGATATGCACATATGATAATGCAAAAATGAAATGAAACATAAACCAGTTAGTACTAAAGTAAGGAGGGCAAATTTTGGGGTGCAACAGCTGCCCCTATTCAATCAACTTGGTCCTGAGGGTATAATAGCGACGACTTTCAGACAATCAGGATGCACGAAGATTGAATACCAAAGAACCCGGAAATTTGCAATCCCCCACTGGAGAATTAGCCATAAATGTTGTACTGTCACAACACAGACGAGTGCTAGCTATGCTGGGTATAAAGTGAAACAAACTCTCCCAAGTTACGTCATCTCTGCTGATAAAGAGAACTGACAAAGGAATATCGAAATATGCCATCCCTGCTGATAAAGGGAACTGACGAAAAGAATCTTCAAAAGATTGTTATCCCTGCTGACAAAGAGGACTAGCAAAACAAATGCCATCCCTGCTGATAAAGGGAACTGACGAAGAAAATCTCCAAAAGATTGCCATCTCTGCTGATAAAGAGAACTAGCAAAATAAATGCCATCCCTACTGATAAAGGGAACTGACGAAGAAAATATCTAAAAGATTGTCATCTCTGCTGATAAAGAGAACTAGCAAAACAAAAGCCAGTCCTGCTGATAAAGGGAACTGACGAAAGAAAATATCCAAAAGATTGTTATCTCTGCTGATAAAGAGAACTAGCAAAACAAAAGTCATCCCTGCTGATAAAGGGAACTGACGAAAGAAAATATCCAAAAGATTGCTATCTCTGCTGATAAAGAGAACTAGCAAAACACATGCCATCCCTGCTGATAAAGGGAACTGACGAAGAAAATCTTCAAAGGATTGTTATCTCTGCTGATAAAGAGAACTAGCAAAATAAGCGCCATCCCTGCTGATAAAGGGAACTGACGAAGAAAATCTTCAAAGGATCGTTATCTCTGCTAATAAAGAGAACTAGCAAAATAAGCGCCATTCCTGCTGATAAAGGGAACTGACGAAGAAAATCTTCAAAGGATCGCTATCTCTGCTGATAAAGAGAACTAGCAAAATAAGCGCCATCCCTGCTGATAAAGGGAACTGACGAAGAAAATCTTCAAAGGATCGTTATCTCTGCTGATAAAGAGAACTAGCAAAATAAGCGCCATCCCCGCTGATAAAGGGAACTGGCCAGTAAAATATGTCAAGCAAGAACTGAATACCAGGCGAGAACTGGATTTCGCTAAAGAGAAAGGCCAAACCAAGGCAAACTTCTAACGGACTCATGGTCCACATATAAGATGGCTCCGCTGGGGAAAGGAGAAGTCTAAATAAAAAACTCTGTCGGGGAGCACAAATATGAGGAACGCATCCCTCCAAAATCTCCTGAGTTATGCCATCTCTGCTATGAAAGAGAACTGGAAAAGAAAGTACCAAACCTGGCTTATGCTTCGAATGCAAATTTTTGAATTTTGTCGTAATGCTCCACACGAAGTGGAAATGCTACGCGCTTGAGGATGCAATGCGAATGCTTATGATATGCAAAAAAAGGTCCCTCCAGCAAAATAAATGCCGGAGAGAAAAGATCAATTCAGCCGGGGATGACAAAAATAAATTGTCCTCGGAATCTAGGAACTCTGCTGAGAAGGGTCATACTGATCGACTCTTCGGATCAACAACTTCTGCTGGGGATGAAATCCCGAAAGAACTACCGGGGGCCACACCTGTCTTTCACTGAAGGTGACATCGAACCTGAGATTCCTCCTCTGCCGGGGGAGTTAAGAATGAATGCTAATGACGGAACCAGAAGTCTGTTACTGAAGATTGCCAATAACAGATGGGCTTAGGACCTGATGGGGGGTGCCAGCCCATAATACCATCATGCTTGGGGAAAACAATCCATAATACCATCCTGCTTGGGGATACTGCTGAACTTAGCCTGCTGGTAGGGAGAATAACTTTACTCCCACCTTGCTGGGGACTAGAATATGACATTGTCGGCGGAAGCACGCTCCCTGACTGGATGGGGGAAGTGAAAACCCTGATTCTGTGGGGAAATAACGTCTTGATTAAGAGAAAATACTTTTCAGGTCTCCTGTTGGGGAAGGTCTGCTCTACTGAGGAAAGTGCAATCTCATTGCTGGGGGGAGCAAGCTGCTGGGGAAATACAATCCTGTTGCCCTGCAAGTCAATCAACAAAAAGAATATGCCACAACATGACTATCACCGTTAACGCCTAAGTAATTTCTATTGCTTTTCGTTATGCTCCGCGAAGCTCGAAGTTTTATATGCAATGTTCATCAAAAATATCGGACGTTTTTGCAAATAAAACAGTAAAGGTAAAACAAACAATGGAAAGCTCTTTGAGTGAAATGAATATTTTATTGAGAAAGTGGCCTGCAAATAGGCATTAACAATAGGAAGCAATTCCTAAAAAGAGGTAATTGCGCAAAAGCAAAAAGAAAATACACATGTCGGCAATGTGGGAACAGATATCCAGCATGATTCGACTCAGCTATGACCCATATGTCTTGCTTATCCACAAATGTCTTGACCTTTGAAGAGACTAACTGTACTGATTCCTTTCTTTCAGAATTTCCAGGTATTGAAAGTGCTCACAGATCGAACGCAGACCATAGCCTTTCGCTTATAGATCCCTAACTTTTGCCTGGATCGCCCTTTTCGGGTTTTCAATCCATCGGGATACCCATTTTTGCCAAAGTTTCCTTTACCGGTTTTCAACTTTGCGGGTTTACACGTTTCTTTTTACATTTTATCCCTAACTTTTGCCCGAACCTTTTCCTTTTTATGGTTCGCCGGGATGCCCCTTTTTGCCTGGACTTTCTTTTTATGTCCAGCGGGTCTTTTTTATGCGAAGTATTTTTTGACTACGTCTGCATTCACAGGAGATGTAAAATCTTCGTCGTCCATAGTTGAAAGTAGTAAGGCTCCACCAGAGAAAACCTTTCTGACTACATATGGCCCTTCGTAGTTTGGAGTCCATTTGCCCCTGTGATCTGTCTGAGGAGGAAGGATCCTTTTCAAAACCAATTCACCTGTCTGAAAACTCCGAGAACGCACTTTCTAGTCAAAGGCGTGCTTCATCCTGCTCTGATACAACCGACCATGTGCGATGGCTGCCAATCTCTTTTCTTCAATAAGGTTCAACTGATCCAACCTGGAACGCACCCATTCAGCCTCATCAAGCTTCACATCTGCCAGAACTATCAAAGACGGAATCTCGACCTTTAAGGGTAAAACTGCTTCCATACCATACACCAATGAGAAACGGGTTGCCCCAGTTGACGTACGCACCGAAGTACGGTAACCATGTAGGGCGTAAGGTAGCATCCCATGCCAGTCTTTATATGTTACCACCATTTTCTGCACAATCTTCTTGATATTCTTATTTGCTGCCTCAACAGCCCCATTCATCTTCGGACGATATGGAGAGGAATTATGATGCTCGATCTTAAAACTATGACATAGTTCCTTCATCATCTTGTTGTTCAAATTCGAGCCATTATCAGTAATGATTCTCTCCGGGACCCCATAACGACAGATGATATCCTTCTTTATAAACCGGGCTACCACTTACTTGGTGACGTTGGCGTACAAGGCTGCTTCCACCCACTTTGTGAAATAGTCAATGGCAACCAGAATGAAACGATGCCCATTGGAAGCAGTGGGCTTAATCTTCCCAATCATATCTATGCCCCACATTGCAAAAGGCCAAGGAGATGACAACACATTTAGAGGCGTAGGCGGTACATGCATCTTATCTGCATAAATCTGGCATTTATGGCACTTTCGGGCGTACTTGAAACAATCAGCCTCCATAGTCATCCAATAATATCCTGCCCTCAACAACTTCCTAGCCATGGTGTGTCCACTGGAATGAGTACCGAAAAAACCCTCATGAACTTCCTCCATCAATAAGCCTACCTCGTGTTCATCAACACAACGTAGCAAGACCATATCGAAGTTCCTCTTATATAACACATCATCCTTGTCCAGAAAGAAGTTTCCTGCCAACCTTCTCAGAGTCTTCTTATCTTTGGTGGAGGCACCCTCTAGATACTCTTGTCTCTTCAGAAAGACCTTAATATCATGATACCACGGTTTGCCATCAGACACATCTTCAATTGCAAACACAAAAGCTGGTCTATCCAGACGCATGATTCTAATCGACGGAGTTTCATTCCAACGGTTCACCTTATACATGGATGCCAATGTTGCTAACGCATCAGCCATCTGATTCTCAGCTCGGGGCACATGATGAAAATTCACCCTGTCAAAGAACGGTAACAACCTTCTGGCATAGTTGTTATAAGGCACCAAATTCGCCTGACGAGTCTCCCATTCTCCTGTAATCTGATTAACTACCAACGCGGAATCACCATAGACATCGAGGTTCTTAATTCTCAAATCAATTGCCTCCTCTAACCCCATGATGCATGCTTTATACTCCGCCTCGTTGTTGGTACACACGAACGCTAACCGGGCAGTGAAAGGTATATGAGAACCCTTCGGGGTCGTAATGATTGCCCCAATTCCATTACCATATGAGTTGACAGCCCCATCAAAAATCATCTTCCATTGAGACCCAATCTCAGGTCCTTCATCAGGCAGAGGCTCTTCACAATCTTTCATTTTCAGAAACATGACATGCTCGTCCGGAAACTCAAACTTCATAGGCTGATAATCCTCGACTGGCTGTTCAGCAAGATATTCTGACATAACACTTCCCTTAATGGCCTTCTGAGAAACATACTGAATATCGTACTCTGTCAAAACCATCTGCCAACGGGCTATCCTTCCAGAAAGTACCTGCTTCTCAAATACGTACTTAATCGGATCCATCTTCGAAATCAACAAGGTTGTGTGGTTTAACATATACTGCCTTAGGCGCTTGGCTGCCCAGGTGAGTGCACAACATGTCTTTTTCAACATAGAGTATCTTGATTCGCAATCAGTGAACTTCTTACTCAGGTAGTAAATGGCATGCTCTTTCCTACCTGTCTCGTCGTGTTGAACGAGCACACAACCAATCGAATTCTCAAGAACCGTAAGGTACATAATCAACGGTCTTCCGGACACCGGTGGCATAAGGACTGGAGGTTCCTGCAAATACGTCTTTATCCTTTCAAACGCCTCTCAACAATTTTCATTCCACCTGACCTCTTGATCCTTTCTTAGCAACTTGAAAATTGGTTCACATGTGGCTGTCAGATGAGAGATGAACCTAGCAATGTAATTCAACCTCCCCAAGAAACCACGAACCTCCTTCTCTGTCCTTGGCTCAGGCATCTCCTGTATGGCTCTTATTTTTGCAGGATCAACCTCGATACCTCTTTCACTAACAATGAATCCCAGCAATTTGCCAGACCTCACATCGAAAGTGCACTTGTTCAGATTCAATCTCAATCTGAACTTCCTCAACCTTTCAAACAGCTTATGGAGGTTTATCAAGTGTTCTTCCTCTGTCTGTGACTTCGCAATCATGTCATCAACATAGACTTCAATCTCCTTGTGAATCATATCATGAAAGAGAGTCACAATTGCCCGCTGATAGGTTGCCCCAGCATTCTTCAATCCAAAGGGCATTACCTTGTAGAAAAATGTTCCCCACGGTGTTATGAACGTAGTCTTCTCCATGTCCTCTGGGGCCATTTTGATTTGGTTATACCCAGAGAAGCCATCCATGAAGGAAAATACAGAGTACTGAGCAGTATTGTCCACTAACACGTCAATGTGGGGGAGCGGGAAATCATCCTTCGGGATCGCCCTGTTCAAATCTAGGTAATCAACACACATCCTGACCTTCCCATCCTTCTTCGGTACAGGTACAATATTAGCAACCCACGGAGGATAATTTGTCACAGCAAGAAATCCGGCGTCCAACTGTTTCTGAACCTCTTCCTTGATCTTGACAGCCATATCTGGTTTCGTTCTTCTTAGTTTCTGCTTGACTGGAGTACAACCCTCTTTAAGCGGCAGTCTGTGCGAAACAATGTCAGTGTCAAGCCCTGGCATGTCTTGGTAAGACCAGGCGAAGATATCCACATACTCTCGAAGCAACTCAACCAATCTTCTCTTAACAGTGTCTTCCAAAGCAGCCCCAATCCTTACTTCTCGTTTAACATCCTCGGTTCCCAGATTAATAGTCTCAACTTCGTCCTGATGAGGTAGAATAACCTTTTCCTCTTGTTTCAGTAGCCTGGCTAATTCTTCTGGTAAGTCACAGTCTTCGTCAGTCTCTTCTTTGGCTTGATAGATGGGATTGTCGAAGTCATATCGAGCTATAGCTAAGTCATGGGTGGAATCTGAACAAAGGAACCTGCATGATGGATGTTTTATGTTTATTATGAGTGCAACAAACAAGAAAACACATTGCCATTTTGATGTGGGTTAATGCAAAAAGTAAACAAACAGAAAGACAGGGATCAAAATATTTGAATGAAAAAATGTCCTTTATTGATGATAAAAGTAGAAAATAAAACATCCAAGCCCTACAAATAAATATCACTACGTCTTGGGCAGAACGTAGGACTCAACATAACAGAAAACAAAAGTAAATTACTCCGGGCGTGTCACTTGGATGACTTTCTCGAAAGACCAGTTGCCTAAGCTCTGACCAGGGGTACAGGGGCAGATCCACTCATCCATGTCACAATCACTATCTCCTTCATCCTCAATAGCATTGACTCTGTCAAAGAAAACACCGGCACTGGTGAAACGGACTGGACCTTAGAACTTGGGAGGCTCTTCAAAATGCCTAGGTGGCTTGTAACCCAGTCCATGAGTATCTTGCTTTCTTTGAACATCAATGACACTGCCCCACTTCTTAGAACCACCAGCTTCAACTATAGCGTGCGCCTCTTTGAAAGAGGACATTGGAACCTCTGGTTGTCTGACAACTTCAGGTTGGGCAACCACCTCAGGCTGACTGACTGCCTTTGGGGGTTCCTCGGGAATTTTCACAGCTTCAAAGGCTTGGCACAAAGTTTCCTATATCTCACCATCTACCTCTACATACTTGAAGGTCGATAGGTGACTCACCATGATATCTTCTTCACCACAAACAGTCACAACGTGGCCATCCACCATATACTTCAACTTCTGGTGCAACGTAAATGTTACTGCCCCAGCACCATGGATCCAAGGGCGACCAAACAAACAACTATAGGCAGGTTGAATATCCATTATGTAAAAGGTGGTGTTGAAAATCTCAGGACCCACCTTGATTGGCAGAACTAACTCTCCAAACACTGACCTCTTGGAGCCATCAAAAGCACGTACCACCAAGTCACTTGGTGTACAAATCAACCCACGAGTATCCAATTTCATCAAAGCCTTCTTCGGTAACACATTCAAAGACGACCCAGTATCAACTAACACATGTGACATTAAGGAACCATTGCATTCCACTGAAATATGCAGAGCGTTGTTGTGATTCCTCCCAGCCGGAGTTAGATCTAAATCGGTGAAACCCAAACCATTACCAGCATTCACATGAGCCACAACCCCTTCTAACTGGTTGACAGATATTTCCTGCGGTACATAAGCCATATTCAAAACCTTCAGCAATGCATTTCGGTGTGCCTCAGAGCACAGTAGCAAGGATAGAATGGAAATCTTCGATGGAGTTTGGTGAAGTTGATCAACAATCTTGTAATCACTTTTCCTGATCAGCCTCATAAACTCTTCTACGTCTTCTGAGAAAGTATCCCCAACCTGCTTTGTCATAGAATTATTTGCTT
Organism: Lathyrus tuberosus; assembly: GCA_022829125.1. NCBI lineage: Eukaryota > Viridiplantae > Streptophyta > Magnoliopsida > Fabales > Fabaceae > Lathyrus > Lathyrus tuberosus. Next base: position 2,003,843 of record JALAZF010000745.1, on the reverse strand, counting down.
CCTGCATCTGTGCAGACTCATCCATCATCTGTTTACCTTTGTCTTGTCTTGAACTGCCAGCTTGATCCTCAGACGGAATAAAGACTCTACCACTCCTAGTGATAGCCCCTTCTTCAACAAGATTTTCAACCCCTGTATTCACAGCTGATGTCTCTTCCAATTCCTGCTTCTTACCATTAACAAACACCTCGGCCCCATAGTTCCATGGGATGGCCTTGGTACTCTCATACGGGACTGGTCCAGGAACAGTGATAGTGATCGACGCTGGTCTTGCCGGCGTTGATATAGTTATTGTCTTGAATGGAATTGTTATCGTGGCAACATCAATCTCTCTGTCAGTAACTTTATTCTGCCTACAACCCCTGTCAAACTGTAATATCCTTTCACTGATCATTCTCTGAATACATGCTTTCAATAAGACACAACCGCCTGGCTGCGACACACATCCTACACAACCTTCATCACAGCTGGGAAGTACCCCTCCCTTCAACAGTCTATCCTTCACCACACGCAAAGGAGTTTGAACCTCGTTCACATCTGAAATCAAACTCAAGCCTTCACAGTCTTTAATAATAGCATTGACCCTCGGCTCACCGTGATTTGGCATCGGATTTTGATTCACATTTGGAACATCATTGGAGAAATTGATGGCTTTGGAATCCACCAAATCCTGAACCTTATGCTTAAAAGCTTTACAGTTCTCAATATGATGTCCGGGTGCCCCAGAATGAAACTCACAGTGGGCGTTGGCGTCATAGCCGGGAGGTGGATTACCAGTAGGTGGAGCCAATGTTCTCTTCTGAATTAACTGTAGCTTTAACAAGTGCTGAAATAACTGAGCGTAGGGAAGAGGTGGAGTGTCAAAATGCCTATCCCGCCTATTCAGAGGCTGCGATCGGCGAGGAGCCTGATTTTGTTGTTGGGACACTGCTGGCTGCTGAGGTGCTGTTGGGATGGTTACATAAGCTACTTGCTGATTGAAGTTCTGACGAGGTCCTTCTCTACCACGATATGATGACATAGAGTTTGTATCTCCCTCCCTCTTCTTGTAACCACTGGCATAAGGCTTCTTACTTCCTCCAGATGAGGACCCATCACCGCCTGATATTTTTCCCGCCTTAATTCCGCTTTCCACCATCTCTCCTACTAAGATCAAATCAGCAAACTTTTCGGTCATACACGGTACCAGCTTTTCATAGTAATGACCCTGCAAGGTGGCCATTAACATAGTTATCATTTCTCGCTCCAGCATGGGGGGCTGAACCCTTGCTGCCAGCTCACGCCACCTCTGGGCGTACTCCTTGAAACTCTCATTGTTCTTCTATGACAAATTCTGTAGCTGTGTTCTGTTCGGAGCCATGTCAGTGTTATATTGATAGTGTCTAATAAATGCCCCTGCCAGATCTCTCCAACTACGCACATCCTTCATCTCTAGTTGCATGTACCACTCCAGGGATGCCCCAGATAGGCTATCCTGGAAGCAATGCATCATCAGCTTCTCATTCTTCGCATGCGTAGCCATTTTACTTGCGTATGCCCTCACATGGGTCCTTGGGCAAGTCATACCATTATACTTCTCGAAAGTGGGAGTTTGAAACTTGTGCGGAATAACAAAGCCTGGAACCAACCCCAAATCCTTTAGATCCATACCCAAAGCATCCTGATTCACAACACCCCTTAGCTGTTCCTCAAGCAACCGGAACCTCTGATCATTGTCAATCTGGGGACCAGCATCCCCACCTGGAAGAGAAAATGCATCATCTTGAACATCATCATACTGACGGCCATGAATTGCGCCAGCACCGTTACCTCCCCCCACTGCAGTAGGAATCACAACATTTTCTCCTCCACCCGGAGGAATCACAACACCAGCAACAGGAATACTTCCGCCCGGAGGGCCATTCTGAACATTATTACCAGTAACACCAGTATAAATGACACCGTCCTCATCTACCCTTGCAATCAGTGGCTGAACGAGAGTCCTCAACTGCTCTTGGCCTTGAGCGACACCTTGCATTAATTCCATGAATTGGTTCATGCGAGTCCGCATCTCAGTTATCTCATTTTGTAGCTGATCCATGAATCTCCTCTGATTTTGTCTGGTAGAATACCGATGAATATGCTGATCTGCAATCCTGAGATTAGAACAAGATAAGAATACCGGAGATAAACACCTGTCATGCAAAATGGTTATGCAAAATGATTATGAATATGCAAATGCAAATGAACATGTTTAAAAAATTCGCAGGGCGATCCACCCCTTGATTCCAGTTTAACAGCAAGATAGAACAAAACTTCTGCTCATATATTAAGAAAACTAGAGGAAAACCAAATGTCAACAATCACAAATCCAAGATAACAAGTCTGAACACAATGATCATAGATCCCAGCCAACAAGTCTGGCGGTGGTCCGAATAATGAAAGAAAATAGAAAACTACGGCATATCATCAAAGTTCACAAGTGTCAATCCCCCCCATCCATTATGCTTTCTGCTCCAGTCTTGAATTTCCTTGAACAGCTTTCTGGTGTCGGGATGCTTCGGTCTCTGAATTAGCTCTTGAATGAGAATGTCTCTCCTATGCATGATCCCTTCCAAGTATCGGCAATGTAACTCCCAAGCGTCTTCTCCAGAAACACCATCCATGCTAGGTCCCTCGTGTCTAGATCTCTTCACTCCAGCTTGGACCTTCAATTCCTCTATGGAGGCTATGGCTTCATTGAGTCGACCCTCGACTGCTTGTCTCTGGAATACCCCTGATAGGATCTCAGCGTCTTTCTTCTTGAGCTGCAACTTCAATTGATCAATCTGAGCTAGATAATCGTCTTCCTTTCTCTTATTCTCAGCCATTGCAGTTTCTCGGTGAGCATTGAACCTGTGAATCTTTAACAAAGCCTTGTCCAATTCCTCCTTCTTAGACTCGAGAACCTTACTGATACCATCTAAAGGTTGTTTCATCCTTTGTCTGGCCGCGACCTTGTCAGCTAGCTCCTTTTCTACTTCAGCAAGAAGCTCTGTCTTCAACTTGGCGATATGAACAGCTTCACCCCGCTCATACTTCAACCGATAAATCTCTCTTTGTAGCTCACTATTTTCTTCTCGCAACTTTTCCTTTTTAGCCCACAACTTGTTAAACTTCTCTATCTCAACTGTGGTAGAAGGCTCAATTAGCAAGGGGTAAGATGGTGGTTCTACCGGGAAGGGAAGAAGCTCCTCTTCTGCTCTCTTCTTAATCCACTCTTCATAGGAAGGGAAAGCCCGGTTGTTACATTTCCTGAATGAAGTTTTTCCCTTCTTGGTCACCTGCTTCCAAGCATTCACAATCTTCCTTATCATCTCTTGATCCTCAGTACCATTGAAGAATAAGGACTCTCTGACATCTCGCTCTTCAGGTGGACCTTTCAAAGGATAACCAAACTTCCTGATAACAAGGGAAGAATTATAGTTAATTCCACCTCTTCTCCCTATCAAGGGTACATTAAGGAATTCTCCGCACTTGCAAATAATCTCTATTCCTAGCAAATCACGGTTGAACCAGACAATGTTGTCAGCAGTCAAGCCCATTAACCTCTTTGACCACTTCAGAGAATCTTTCGTATCAACAAAGGCGCCAGTTTCAGGGAGATGGCTCAGAAACCAAGTAGATAAGAGCGGTGGACAGCAACTCACGGTTTTTCCCCGCCTATTTTCATTCTTGTAGTGGACTGAGTGATACACATCACCTAGCAAGGTAGGTATAGGATTCTTTGAGATAAAGATTCTGACGGCATGCATATCCACCAGATCAGGAACATTGGGAAACAGGACAATCCCATCGATGCACATAGCCAGAATAGCTTGGAAAGCAGTCCAATTCTTCTCTTTAACATGTATGCAAGCTTGATCAAACAAGAATTTCAATAAGAAACCCTTAGCTCCTTGTTTTTCCTCAATATTACTGCTCAGAACGGATTCACCAATATGAAGAGCAATAGCCATTTCCTTTATCCCGGGGTGTTCTTCAGAAAAGAATACTATGTCATGCCTGATGGGGATTCCCAAAATAAATGAGAACTCCTCCAACGTTGGGGCCAAGATGTAGTCTGGGAAGGTGAAGCAACGCAAAGACGGATCGTAAAACTGAAGAAGTGTATGAATGACATCCTTCTCATACTTGGAGATATTGTAGACAAACTTCAGAAGTCTCCCATACCCTCCACTGAACTCTGTACGAACTCTGGGGCCTGCCATACTAATCAGCTTATGAATCAATGTCAAGGTCGGATCTGGGAATGAATAGGCAACAGTCTTCTTTCTCTGGACATCCATGCCAAGGTAACCTCAGAAAACCAGAATCAAGAGTAAGATGCAAGCCCTGAAAAATGTCAAACATGTCAGAATGCAAGAAAAATGATATGCTCATGCAAACATGGGATCAAGGCAACACTGTTGGATGTGCTGTGCTGTTAACTGAACGAGAACCACAACCCAGAAAACCAGAATTCCAAAATATCGAACTACTGAGATAACCAGAAACCCGGATAATCAAACACTGATGAGAAATCCAGAAAAACCGGGTAGGTTGAAAGTTTCGGTTACCTGCAAACCTGCAAACACCCATCCCCTCTCACGTGTGGGTACTAGGATGTTCAGTATCCCGGGCTCTCAGGTCGAGAAATGATGATACGTTCACCATTTCTGGTTTAGCATCATCATCAATCGAGGAGGCCTCAACTGATTCTCCAAAACGGAAGGTCCTCAGCTTCTGGCACTGAGGTCGAGAAATAATAGTACATTCATCCCTCGGGGTACAGTACTATCGTCAATCGAGGAGTGCCTCCACTGATTCTCTTCAAAAGATAGGGGCCATCCTATGCGAGTTCCAAAGTGGGCCCTCGGGTGCGAATGGGTTTGCCACAGGATGTGGTCTGCCACTGTCACCACTAAAGAGGGATGTTTCCACTAAGGTCCTCGATGATCGGTCACCAGAGTCGACAACTCTCTAAATCAACACCCTAACATGCGCAAGACACACACGTTAGAATGCGTCCCAGGATAGCCTCGTCTGTTTATGAATTTCATGAACACACAAACGTACCAAGCGGTCACGTAGGTCCCACTACTTTCCACTCTAGTCCTAGGGTGTACTCAAGCCTGGGTATTGGGCTTATCTCTCAGAACAACCCAACCTGCAAAACAGAAACAGCCAGCACAACAAGCAATATCCAGTATGACAGTAATAAAAATGAAATGCAATGCAGAAAATGTGGTAAAAATAAAATACAACAAATAAAGCAAAACAAAAACAAAGACACCCAAAGAGAACAAAGACAAGCAAGCGCTGGGATTGACTCGCTTAGGGATGGACCAGCATAGGTCAACTAGAGTCCCCAGCAGAGTCGCCAGCTGCCGCTCCCAGAATTTTCATCCAGGTACAAACGCGAGAGTGGCGCGGAAAACAGAGTCACCAGCCGTGTAAATTTATCCCGAGAGAGGGAAAGGGAACACCGCATAAACCTGAGGAAGAGGGAAAGGAATGGCCATCGCAACCATAGCCTGGGTTCGGGAGTCGGTTACGCGAGGGGAAGGTGCTAGCACCCCACGCGTCCATCGTACTCGATGGGATCCATGCTTGTTGTCTAATCTAAGGGTGAATTATCCTATCATCTATGGTTGTGCTAAGACGGGGAAGGGAAAGACAAAGACAGACTCGGTAGGATGTCGACGTCCTAGGCCTACGTACTCCCTTTGTGCAATGGGAAATTCAGAGTCAACGTAGTTCGGACCAAGTTCTTTTTGTGTTTTTTATGAGCGACATTAAGTTCGCGTCCGGCAGTTAGGGTCGATGCCTGTTTGCGAATCAGACGGAAAGTAACGTGCCCTTTTTGAAAATAACCTTTAGTTTGATAATCCCGAAGGACAAAAGGGTTTGGAGTTTGTTTGTATTTTTTAGGACAGAAGTGACTTGAGTTAGTTTATAACTTGCATTGCACCAAAGTCTAGGGCACAGGGGCGAATACTTAACGCATCGTCCCAAGACAGAACGCATCGTGCATCTGTAATCGGTTTTGATTATAGTGGATTAAGTCCTTGTGTTCAAGGAGAAAGCACCTTGGAATGGTGGACTGGACTAGCTTGGGAATGGCTCAAGTGAACCAGGATATATCGTGTGTTATTTACTCTTGTTTATGCTTTGTTTGATTGTTTATATTTCTATATCAATTATCAGAACCTTTCATAGCAAGTCAGAACCTTGCAATCAAACTCTGATGAGCTTCCGCATTGCAAGTCTAATTCAAGCATCGTTAATTCAGATTCGCCTTATCGCTTATGCTTCATGTATAGCACGATGTGAATGACGCTTCACAAGTCAGAGTCTCTCAAGCAACTCTGATAAGTCTCTTGTACGTTAATGATAAGAGGCGAAAATTTAGTAAGAGTTAAAAACACAATTCAAACCCCCCTTTCTTGTGTCTTTCTCACACCTTCAGGAACCACTTTTTTCCACCAATATTGGGATGTGATCAACCATGATATTTTTGTAGCAATTACTTAATTTTTTCACTCCTCTTGGATCCTTCTCAATTTTAACTCCAACTTTCTTGTCTTGATTCCCAAAACCCCTTAGGATGATGTTATTGATAAGTTCATGCATAGCTCTGGAAAATTTTAGGTTTAAAATCATTTCTAAAGACATTTCTGATAGATTGGATTCTATTATGCCTAATATTATTTCTAATAAGCGTGAGGGATTTGTTAAGCTCAGAAGTATAAGAGACTATATTGGCTTAGCCTTTGAAGCAATTAAGTTGATCCACAAGAAATCTCATAGTGGTAATATTGTTTTGAAAGTAGACATCTAAATCTTTTGATTCTCTTAACTGGGTCTTTTTGTTGTTGGTCCTCAAAGCTTTTGGATTCAATGAAAAGTTCAATAATTGGATCAAGAATATCCTTGAATCATCCATGATCTTCATTTCCTTCAATACCAACACTTATGACTTCTTCAATTGTGAGAGAGGAGTAAGGCAGGGAAATCCCCTCTCACCTCTTCCTTTTGGTATTGTTGAGGAAAACCTTAGAAGAAGTATCACCTTGCCTGTAGAGCAAGGGAAAGTCAAGAGTATTCTTGGCCCTAGAGGTTTTGTGGTCCTTTTCCACTGCCTCTATGCAGATGATGTCATGATTTTCTGCAGAGACAACAAAATTTCTATCAGTTCCATCATTGATCTCTTCCAGAGATATTTAAAGGATTTTGGTCAGTTTATTAATCCTTCCAAGTCTCAAGTTTTCTGTGGCTCTTTAAGTGACTCTAGAATGCGCCATATTTCCATACTTCTTGGCTTTAAAATTGGTAGCCTTCCTTTTTATTACCTTTGGGTCCCAATTTTCTAAGGTTCCCCCAAGGCCTTATACTTTAGGTCTCTTGTGGATAAAATTAAAGTTAAGTTGGCAAACTGGAATACCTCTCTTCTTAATTTTGCTGGTAGAGTCCAATTAGTCAAGGAAATTGTCCATGCTATGTTGATTTATACTCTCTCTATTTACTCTTGGCTGGTTTCCCACATTAAGGAGCTTGAAAAGTGCTGCATGAATTTCATTTGGTCTGGCAATATTATGATGAGGAAACTGATCACAATTTCTTGGGACCAAGTTTGTACTTCCTTTTCTCAGGGAGGCATGGGTATCAAATCCTTGTTGGTATTCAATGCATCATCTAACCAGAAGCTTTGTTGGGACATAATCAGTTTTAATGAGCCTTGGGCTTAGATCTTTAAAGCTAGAGTTAGTAAGAAAGACTTGCCTATTACCCATCATATCTCATCTTCTATTTGGTGCAATATCAAAAAAGTGTTCCAAGGCATGCTTCTTGATTCCAAAATCATCATTGGTGATGGAAAATCCACTTATTTCTGGATGAATCCTTGGCTTAGAGAGCCCTTCATCAACTCTGTGCATCGAAGTTCAATGGTTAGTACTGATTTATTGGTCTCTAATTTCATTGACCAGGGGAATTGGTTGTCGATCCCTACTAGCATTTTTGAGCTAGTGCCCAAAATTCAAAGGAAAGTTTTGCAGATTACTCTCCCATTAGACATCAGGGATGACTGCAAAGTTTGAATTCACTCTTTAAATGGAGACTTGACTCTAAAGGAAGCCTGCTCTCATATTTCTCCTAAAAGACCTTCCCTTGATTGGTCCAATAATCTTTGGAATCATGATATCCCTCATTTTAAATCCTTTATCGTGTGGGGAATATTCCATAACAAGCTTGCTACAAATGATAATCTAACTAAGAGAGGTTGCATTTGTTCCTCTTGCTGCAGTCTTTGCAACCTTTATGCTGAAGCAACCTCTCACTTGTTCTTCCAACGCTCTTTTGCCCTGCGTATTTGGAATTGGTTCCTCACCATGATCAAAGCCTTTTAACCTTTAAATGTTTTAGAAGCATTGCAAATCTACAACAAAAACTGGAGCAAGCAGTGTAAGTTCATTATTCAAGCCGACATTGTCTATATCTTCAATAATATTTGGTGTGTTAGAAACAACTTGCACTTCAAGAATCACAAAGTTCATTGGATGCATGCTCTGAACCTGGTCCAATTTGAGGTCTCAATCAACGATAATAGCACTAAGAAAGTTTCCAATTCCTCCATTAACGAATTCTCTATTACTAAGTCTTTCAAAGTCAACTTGGATCCTCTTAATGCTCTCAAAATTTTGGAGGTGGTTTGGTTTCCCCGAGCTAGTGGTTAGCTCAAGTACAACACTAACAACTCTTTTATCGATGATTTGACTTCTTGTGGTGGCCTATTTCGTAATGGCAATGGTGAGTTCATGTTTGGCTTCTCTGAGCTGGTGGAGGGAAACTTTTCCCTTCATGTGGAACTTCTTGGTGTAGTTAAAGCGATAGAGTTTGCTTATCAATTTAGTTGGTTGAAGCTTTGGTTGGAGACAGATTTCAAACTTGTCATCCTCGCAACTAAAGATTCTAAAATTTTCCATTGGAGCATCCTTAACAAGTGGCTCAATGCCATGGCTAAAACTTGTTCTATGGAGTTTCATATCACGCATATTTATAGGGAGGGGAATCATTGTGCAGACACATCTTGTTTGGACTTCTCCTCCTTCCTTTATTACCTCTTCTTTGTATCATGACAAGTTAGGCTTAGCCAATTTTGGTTTTGATGGTTTTTAATTGAGTTTTGATTGGGTCCCCACACTTTTTGTTTCTCTTTTTTTATCTTATTTACCTTTAACATAAAGTATGCATAGAAAACTAACACAATTTATTTCTTTTTTTTTTCTTCTTTTTGTTATGCATGCTTAGGTTTTCTTTTTTTTTTTATTTCCTCTCCCATGAAAAAATATTTTATTTGATTGTGTGCAGTTTTTAAAAAGTTTAAATGATTAAATATATTATATTTCTTAAATATTTTTTATAAATTTTAGTTTATGAAATAATTAGGTGAACTGAGGATCAATAAATTAGAGTATATATATATATATATATATATATATATATATATATATATATATATATATATATATATATATATATATATATATATATATAAGTGAAAATTATTTCAAAACAAAAATTTTGTAAATAAGAATTTTATTTATAAACCAAAAAAAACATAAAAATGACATGGACTAACCAAATATACTAAGTTAATTATATTAAAATGGCTCTCAAATTGGATTATTTAAATATAAATATCAATAAATATTCTTAAATAAAAAAATTGAGGAAAAAGAGACCTTATTAATAATGCTAGTATAAATTTTCATTTTACAAATATATTATATATGATTTAAATCATGTCTTTCGAGGTTATAAAATCAATTATTTTATTAGGGAGTAGCATTTATCTTTTTATGCTGATCGTAGCCCGACTTGAGTGAAAAGTTAAAAAGTAACGTTGTTGTCATTAGAAACTCCCACCTTAAATACGCCACATACTTTAGATGTATTTTTCGTATGTTCTATCATGATTGCTTTGGAAACTTAAGTACTTGAGTGTTCCCTGAGACAATCTTTCTTTTTATAAATCATTACGAAATTTTTGTGGAGTCAGTTATACACTCTGTTGAGGCGTTACCTTTGTTCACCTTTGAATGGTTTGCGTATGGATTGTATTTGTTCTTTATTCCATGTTGTTATCTTCCTTATTCCAATATGTAGCTAAAGCCTAACAAAGTCTATTAATGTAGTTGTCTCGAATTTCGTAGCCTCTTAATGATAATTGACATCAGACTTTAATGAGAAATCCTTAATGATAATGTTGTCAATTAACCATAGAAATTCAAAATTTTCCACAATCAGACTACCATAAGTCCATCATCACCTTCCCAAATCACAATTCACAAGTGTCACGCTATTTCGATACCTAGAGAACACCGACTCAAAATTTCAACATCGAACCGTCCATAATGTTTAAAACATATTAACAAACATAGAAATCCAAAATTTAAACAATCAAACCCCCGGAAGTCAACCAGCACTTTCCCATATCACAACTCACAAGTGTCACACTAAAAAAACTCCTTGTTAACTAACTATTTCCAACCCTAGAGAAACACCTAATCAAATTTTCAACATCAGACCGTCCACATCATGTAAAACAAACTAACAAACATAGAAATTCAACATTTTCCACAATCAGACTCCAGGAGGTCTGCCATCACCTTTTGAGACCACAATCCACGATTATCACACTGTAAAAGGTTATTCTCAATTGACCCTTTTCAGCCTTGGACGAACACCGACTTGAATTTTTAACATCTGACAGTCCAGAATGTGTAAAACAAACTAACAAACTTAGAAATTCAAAATTTTTAGTAATTAGACTCCTGGAGGTCCACCACCACATTGTCATATCACAATTCACAAGTGTCACACTAGAAATGGTCATTCTCAGCTTACTCTTTCCAACTCGAGACGAATATCGACACAAATTTTCAACAACAACTCGTCCACAACATGTAAACTAGACTAACAAATATAGAAATTCATAAATTTCAACATTCGGACTCTCGGAGGTCGACCATAACTTTCCCATATCATAAGTCACAAGTGTCACACTAGAAATGGTCATTCTCAACTGACTTTTTCAGACCCTTGACGAACACCGATTAGAATTTTCAACATCGGACCATCCACAATAAGTTAAACAAACTAACAAACATAAAAATTATAAAAAAAATCAACGTAAAGACTTTCAGAGCTCCACCATTACCTACCCATATAAAAATTCCTAAGTGTCACACTAGAAATGGTCCTTCTCAAGTGACTTTTTCCAACACGAGACGAACACTGACGAAAAGTTTCAACAACGCACCGTCTACAATATGTAATATAGACAAATAAACATTGAAATTCAAAATTTTCAAAAATAGAACCCTCAGAGATCTACCATCACCTTCCTATATCACAATTTACAAGGGTCATACTAGAAAGAGTCTTCTCAACTGAATCTTTCCAACCCTGGACGAACACCGAATAAAATTTCCAACATCAGACTATTCACACATGAAAAACGAACTAAAAAACATAGAAATTCAAAAAATTTCACAATAAAAATCCTGGAGGTCCACCATCACTTTATCATATCACAATTCACAAGGGTCACACTTGAAAAGGTTATTCTCAACTGGCTCTTTCTAACCCTAGACGAACATCAACTCTAATTTTCAACATCAAACCGTCCATAATGTATAAAACAGACTGACAAACATAGAAATTAAAATTTTTCAACAATTAGACTACTATAGGTTCATCATCATCTTCCAATATCACAATTCATAAGTTCACACTAGAAATTGTCCTTCTCAACTGACTCTTTTGAACCTTAGGCGAACACCGAATCAAATTTTCAACATCAAATTGTCAACAACATGTAAAACTAACTAACAAACATAAAAATTCCAAATTTTCAACAAAAAAATCCTAGAGGTCCAGCATCATCTCCCCATATCACAATTCACAAGTGTCACACTAAGAATGGTCATTATGAACTGACTCTTTCCTACCCCAGACGAACATTGACTCGAATTTTCAACATCGAACCATCCAAAATGTTTAAAACATATTAAAAAACATAAAAATTCAAAAATTTCCACGTTCTCACAATTCACAAATGTCACACAAGAAATGGTCTTTATCAACTTACTCTTTCCAACCCTGGACGAACACTGACTCAAATTTTTAACATCAGACCATCCACAACCTGTAAACTGAACTAAAAATTATTGAATTATACATTTTAAAATTCAAACCCTCAAAGGTTCATCATCACCTTTCCATATAACAACTCATAAGTGTCACACTATAAATGGTCATTCTCAACTGACTCTTTCCAACCCAAGACAAACACTAACTCGAATTTTCAACATCAGACCATCCACAATGAAATAGACTAACAAATATAACGATTCAAAAACAAATACAACATTCAGACACCCAGAGGAATACTATCACCTCCCCATATCACAATTCATAAGTGTCACGATAGAAATAGTCATTCTCAACTGACTCTTTCCAACCCTGGAAAAACACCGACTCGAATTTTCAACATTGGACCGTTCACAACATGCAAAATGAAGAAAAGAAACATAAGAATTCAAAAATGTCAACATTCAAACTCCCATAGGTCCACCATCACCTTCTCATATTATAATTCACAAGTGTCACACTATGAATTATCATTCTCAACTGACTTTTTCCAACCTGAGTCAAAAACCGACTCAAATTTTTAACATCGGACTGTCAACAAAGTGTAAAACAGACTAATAAATAGAGAAATTGAAAATTTTCATCATTCGAACCCTCAGAAGTCCACCATCTGAAGGTGAGAAAAACACAATAAGTGAGGTTGAATTGTGTTTTCTTTTTCTTTCTTTTTAAAACTCTTAAGTCAAATTCCAAACACAAGGTTATACATAAGCAACAAATATAAAATGCAGGAAAGAAGAATAACACGTAGAGTTATCCTAGTTCCTCTCATAAACCGAGAGTAGTACAGTCCCCTTGAACTTACAATAGATTTTCACTATAACCAATCAAGATTATAATTTGCTCAAGCACACAAGCAAGAGTTTTCTTTTCTTACACAAACAAGTATAAGACTTCCTTGCTCAAACACACAAGTCTGAGACTTCCTTGCTCATACACACAAATATGAGACTTCCTTGCTCACACACACAAGTATGATACTTCCTTGCTCATGCATACAAGATTAAGATTTCCTTACTCACACACACAAGTATGATACTTCCTTGCTCAAGCCCACAAGCTCAAGACTTCCTTGCTTAAGCACACAAGCTCAAGACTTCCTTGCTCACACACACAAGTATGATAATTCCTTGCTCAAGCTCAGAAGCTCAAGACTTCTTTGCTCGAGCATACAAGCTCAAGACTTCCTTTCTCAAAATAATTAGTAAGAGACTTCTAACAATCTACCTAGCAGATGAAAGATTGTTTAGTCAATACACAATCAGAGGCGTATAAATAATACAAGACAATATGAATCTTTTAGGACTTAAGGATTTATAAGATATTCAAGAATAAGAAATCCTAAGTTTAGATTATGCTAAAACTTTGACAAAGTTGCTTCTCTTTGATTGTCAATTTTGTGCTTAGCGTGTTCAGCGTGTATTCTTTTTAGTTGTGTTCTTGTATATTGTGTTGATCTTCAAGTCTTTTAGTTCCTTAAATAATAAGGAAAAAAGCCATTAAATATGCAACTGTTGAGTCCCGTTGGGATATGTTAAGATGTTTCACCAAATTTTCAAGTTAGGTGTAGTTTGAATAACTTTTTCTACAAAAGGAATTAGCATTTGTATCCCAACATACTCTATGAAGAACCCAGAGCTTTAGGTTATCATGTGATAAAGTATGTTCAGAGATGAACAGTGACACTTCAGTGTCACCTTTGTCCTTGCGTTTTGTCTGGCTCAGGTTCTGATCACTAGAAGCAGACTTCTCCAAAGTTTGTTATTCAGAGTCTGACTCCTTCAGAGTCTGATCTATCAATATTGACATCTTTGGAAAATGACTTCTTCAGAATCAGTTCTTCAACTTCTGATATATTAGAATATGATCTTCACACTTCTCTTTGTATGCTCAAAGCTAGAAACAATACTTGGATTTTAATATGAATTTTAGTATATGGTCTTGCATACTTGAACAAACGTTAGTATACCCTATTGTTTTTTAAATACTTTTTTATTATCAAAACCCAAGGGATAAAGCAATTTTGTTCCAACAATATCCCCTTTTTTATGATGACAAACAATTTAAGAATAATGGTTGATGATTTAATTAACTACTTGACTGCAGGGTATGAGGTTTGTAAGCTCCCTCTAAGTCTAATAGTTCATAGGGTTAGGTTTGTAAGCTCCCCCTAAGTTCCATCTAAGTTAATTAAATTTAAACATTTAAAGCACATATATAATTCTTTAGAATTTAAGCAGAATAATAACTGTCAAATTTCACGTGCTTAAATACTTCTATATCTACTTCCCCTTTTGTCATCAACAAAAATAAAGAAAGGGAGTAGAAGAGATGCAGAAGAAAAAAACTTCAAAATAATTAAATATTTGGGATTATTCAGAATTGGATAAAATTATTGTAAGAACATATTTGATTTCCATTTTTGATAAAAGATTTGAAAGTTGATTAGATCGGTTAGTAAACAATTCTTTGCACTTCTCAAGATGATCAAGATAAGATCTTTCACCTAGGATTTAGAGAGAATTGAGGCAGATAAGTCTGGAGAGACGTGTTTGAAGATAGTGAATTTAGTGCCTTCCAACTATCTTTGGTGCATAAGGTGACTGCCATTTCAAGCGAATCTTGAATCTTTAACCTTCATCCTTACACCGTCAAACACTAGATACATGTGTCAATATAACTGAACATAAGACTGGAGTACATCATGAAGAAGGGGTGGGTTAAAACACATTTTGAGCCGTAAATCCTTTTTTCTCAAACCGTGAACCAGACCACGTTACAACCCTCAAAAGTCCTAATTGAAGCAGGGTTTATTCTGAAGGCGTATTTCAACGAGATAGCGTTCCTGACTCCCGTGAGTTATGATAATAAATCCTTTGTTGGTATTGCATGTACATGCTATCTTTCATTCAAAAACATCAAGGTCGTAACTAGTGATTCGTTCACAAGGTTTTGCGACATCTTTTCACTAAAAAAAACCTTCAAGATTAACATGTGTGTTGCATTAGAATTCTCATTCTTAGAATAAACATTTTTCTGCTTGCATACATGTGCTTAAGCATCAAGGAAGCTTGCATAATGAACATCAGTCGAGAAGCTTGATCCTTCCAAAATGAAAGGCCTGAAAATTCCGGAGGACAGTCAAGTCAAGAGGCATGTGGCCAAGGGACTCTGTTGAGTAGCCGATTTCCCAGCAAATTATGTTAAGATATAGCCAATCTGGGGCTGTCGCGTTGAGAAATCTCTCCAACCTTCATCCAATCTGGGGCAATCGAGTCGAGATTCGACAAATCTCTCAAGATTCAGCAATCTGGGGAAATTAGGTCGAGATTCGACCAATCTCTCGAAGGTCAGATCAGCCAGTTAGGGGACAAGTCACTTCAAGGCTCGCATGGAGGCAGGCCACTTCAAGAGCGTTGTTATTCCTCTTCAAGAAGACGGTTAATCAGAAGCACCTCCAGGGTTCAGAATACTGGGTCAGAATATCTCAAGTCATTATGGTACAAGGTTCTACATGAATCCTCTTGAGGCAAGTTACTTCATAGACCATGTAGTTTGGGGCACAAATGGTTAAAATTCTCGGAACTGGTATTCACTTGTGGTGGCCAGTCTACAGCACTAAGTGTGGTTACAGCTTGAGATTTCAAATCTCCTTGTTCCCCGGTAAAGCGCCATAAAACATCTTCTTACCGACGAGAAGTTGGAGTTTCTTTTCTCCCTAAGCAAGGAATTATCTCCAGCAGACAAGAGTTTCTTTTCAAGGATCTTTCGTATCCCCAACAGTATTGGAGATCTCCGCATTCTTCCATGTAGTAATCATCATTGCATTGCATCTACCAAAACGCGTAGCATTTCCATTCAATATGGAGCATTACGCCATAAAATAATTCAAACATATGCATACGAAGCATCGGCCAGTTTTGATACCTAGCCAACATTCTGAATCAGTCTTCAATCATGACAGTAATATATCCCCACAGAAAATTCCGAGTTCATTCCCTAACAAATACTTCAACTAATTCCCAAGGCCATAGATCTGTCGATCTTACCCGTGTCTACCTTTGGTTTCCCCAGTGGAGTCATATTTCTGTTTACAGATTCTTGAGGTTGTAAGTCCGTTGATTTTAGTTCCTGTATTTAGGTCCATTGATCTTTCTTGTGTCACAAATCCCTTGATGTTGTTTCTCTTCATTTTAGGGTTGTAGACCCGTTGATAATACTTCTTATTCATAGGTCCGTTGATCTTTCTTGAGTCACAAATCCGTTGATATTGCTTCTCTTCGTTTTAGGGTTGTAGATCCGATGATACTACTTCTTATTCATAGGTCCGTTGATCTTTTTTGAGTCACAAATCCGTTGATATTGTTTCTCTTCGTTTTAGGGTTGTAGATCCATTGATACTACTTCTTATTCATAGGTTCGTTGATCTTTCTTGAGTCACAAATCCGTTGATATTGTTTCTCTTCGTTTTGGGGTTGTAGAACTGTTGATACAACTTCTTATTCATAGATTCGTTGATCTTTCTTGAGTCACAAATCTGTTGATATTATTTCTCTTCGTTTTTGAGTTGTAGATCCGTTGATACTACTTCTTATTCATAGGTTCATTGATCTTTCTTGAGTCACAAATCCGTTGATATTGTTTCTCTTCGTTTTAGGGTTGTAGCTCCGTTGATACTACTTCTTATTCATAGGTCCGTTGATCTTTCTTGAGTCACAAATCCGTTGATGTTGTTTCTCTTCGTTTTAGGGTTGTAGACCTATTGACCATACTTCATGTCCATAGATCCGTTGATCTTTCTTGAGTCACAAATCCGTTGATATTGTTTCTCTTCGTTTTAGGGTTGTAGACCTATTGACCATACTTCCTGTCCATAGATCCGTCGATCTTACCTCTCTTTATCCCTCTTTGGGCCGCAGATCCGATGATCTTGACTTTCTTCTATCTTACCTTCCATAGCATTAATACCATTATCCCATTTACCATTGTTTAACTATACACATCTACCTTTCACCCTAGAGTGCAAATTTTATAGTTCTTTTTGTATTCAATCCCCTTATACCTTGAATGTTTGAAAGCAGTTTCTCTTCACGCATTCAAGTTTAAGTCGATTGAAAAGGGGCAGCTGTTGCACCCCAAAATTTTCCCTCTTGTTCCTAACCCTGACTGACTTGTGCTTCTCATTCATATGCATCTCCATTAGGCCATGACAATCATAATCATGCATTTCATTAAGCTTCTAAGGCATGGGATCAAGGTATTCTGTATAAGTTAAGGTTTCTCTATTCCTATGAAACCCTCTTCCTCATTCAGGGATGACTCAGTTTGCTTCTTCATCTGTCACGCTTGAAAACTAGAGTCTGGACTCTTGGTCAGGGTGAACTTACCGTTCCTCAAGCTACAAGGTTCTCTTCTATCAAAACTCACCAAGAACAATTGGATTAGGGTTTTCTCTGGTACAAACTATGCAATTGGAATTCATCGGACTTTAGAGTTTATATGATCCTATACCCTTCAATGTCACTTGCTTCAAGGTCTTCAATGTCACCAAGCGGTAGTGGCTTCATTATTTGTCTAACTGAGAAAGCTTGGAATTAGGGTTCTGGTTCTCTTCAACTTCTCAAGCCATTGCTTCATCAATGTGCACTCAGGGCAAAAGGGTTAAGGCTTCTCATTCTTTGTGTTAGAATCTTGATAAGTGTCACTCAAATGAGTTTCATTGGATTAAGTACAAGTTGGCTTGGACTTGAAAAGAGAGTCTAGTGTGGATTCTTTGAAGAGAAATGGGTCCATGAGTGCATTTTAATCGAGTTTGTCAAGAATTGGTTGGAAGATGCATTTAAAGGGACTTCTAGGCAAACGAGTCACTTGAAATTCAAGGCATGGTCATTTGGGTTCAACTTTGATTTTAAGTCATATTTTAAAAAATGATTCAAGATAATTTTAGGCCATGATTCAAGTTTCTTTTCAAGAGCTGTTTCAAGTGGTTCACTTCAAGTTTATATTCAAACCTTTTCAAAGTGGCCAAAAGAATTCAAAGATTACCATTCTACAAGGTTATCAAATTCAAGTCCCTATCCAATTCTCAATTCAAGTCCCTAAACCATTTCTCAATTCAAGTTTCAAAACCCTTTCCAAGCTTCAAATTCATTCATAAAAAATTCAAGTTCAATCGAGTTTCGATATTACAATTCAAATTTACAAGTTCATTCCAAAAAGAACCAAAGTTTACAACAAGTTTTGAAATTAGAAAACCATCACAAAATATTTTGTTACAAAGTTCCTAAGCCTAATTTTACAAAACGTAAACTTAATCTTCAATCACTCTTCAACTTTTAACCAAACATCATTTTATGCCATTTGAACCCGTCTCCATGACCAACTTCACCATAATACTTCCATACTTCCATTAGCCATGCTACAAAACTCATCTTGAACCTACAAAGTCAAGTACACCAATGAGTCATTCAATTCATTTCACAAAATCATAACAAAAATTCAGCAATCAATAACCAAAATTCAGCATTTCATGTTAATAAAATTCAGCATTTCATGTTAATAAAATACAACATTTCATAGCATAAAAATTCAGCAATTCATAACCAAAATTCAGCATTCATAACCATTTTAATTCAGCATTCATAACCATTTTAATTCAACATTACATCATCCCAAAATTCACAAAATTTCATTCACATTTCAATTCATAAACCATCTATTTTCTTTTTAAAGCCACATCAAAAGTTACTGCAGTAACTTTGTTATTTCTTTTTCAAATTCAAAGATGCAAAGACAAGAGAAACATGACAAAAATCCAGCAAGTACAGCAGGATCCTATTTCACTAAAATGGCAAAACACTCACCAAATCACTTTGATTCCCCTGCTCTATTCCACATTCATCAATACCATCAGACTAAACCCTAATTCTACACTATATAAATGGATACTCATCAGTTCAGAAGAAACAAAAGTTGGAGAACCCTAGCAGTCACAAAGTTCAAACTTATTCGTATCAGAAAAAACATACATTCTGTAGCCACCCTCCCACATCAGACACTCCAAAAAAATACAAGAACTTAGCAAGAAATAAGCATTGTAAAGAAGAGCGAATTTCCTTAATCCTAGGCATTCAGAAATTCGAATTCAACACAAAATCATAGCAACAGCACATTCTGGACACAATTTAAAGAAGTAAGTGGAGTGGAATAGCTACCTTGCACTGACTTGTGGTGAGTTCATCGTTCAATAGGGTAAGACTCGTTCTTCCTTCCCGTTACTAGCTTTGCTAAAACTTCTGTTTTCATTTAGATTTCCTCTGAACTTCAAATATCGTCTCTGTTAATTTTATACCTCTGTTACTAATTTACTGATTACTTGTTGCCATCAAATCGTTGTTGTTGCGCATTGCTTCACCTGCTTGTAGATTCGATTTCGACTTGTGTTTCGTTTCGACGTGTGAGCAATAGAAATCGGCGGAGAGAAATCGTAGAGAACGCGAAAGAGAGCAAGAGGTCGTGAGTGTGAGGAGAGGGACACGGTCAAGATGAGAGAGTAATGGATTGAGAGAGTTTGATCAAGAGAGCGATTAGGAGAAAGAGGAGAGTGATGTGTCTTTTTCCTTTTCATTGTTAATACGGATTCGGGTCGACCCATGAGGACCTCTGCGGTCAGCCACCCATCTTCTTGGGCCTCACCCCACTTCGTTTTCACACTTCAGGCCCATTTGCTGTGTGTTGATTTAGTTTTGGCTTAAATGCACTTTTGGTCCTCCTAGTTTAGATTTTTTACACTTTCGGTCCCCCTATTACAAAACCTGCGATTTTGGTCCCTACATTTTGATGGTCTTTGCAATTTTGTGGTCCCCTCCAATTTTGCTCCAAAACCGTACATGAACAGTGCACTGTTCATGTACGGACATGTACTGTTCATGTACTGTTTTGGAGCAAAATTGGAGGGGGACCACAAAATTGCAAAGACCATCAAAATGTAGGGACCAAAATCGCAGGTTTTGTAATAGGGGGACCGAAAGTGTAAAAAATCTAAACTAGGGGGACCAAAAGTGCATTTAAGCCTTTAGTTTTTGTTTTTGTTTTTGTTTTTTATTTGAAATTAAGTTAGTCTTTTTTTATATATAAAAAGGTTTTAAATCAACACAATTTTTTTTATTTATTTATTTAGAAATAGTTTAACATTTAAATTTAGCTCCAAATTAAAAAATGATTAAATTCTTTTAACAAGATTTTCATATTTAGGTTCCTTTCATAAAATTTAAAAAAAAAAGACAAAAAATATTCTAGCTTTGGTTCTTAAGATTAAAAGTTTGAGATATGAGATTTTTTTAGAAGAACCCGTTGGATCTTGTGTGTGATTTAGGCGGGACTTTGAATCTTCATTTGAGATTTGCGACCTTAAAATCGCAAAGTGGTTACCGTTGCATCGCTTGTGATCTTTTGAACTTGTTTTGTAGTTTACTCTTTATTTCTCGCATTGGTCCTCCCATGTATTTTTTATGTATCCCTTCCTTGTTTGATGTATCTCATTTATCTTGCTTTCCTTTGATTCGTTTTTGCTAGTTAGTTATCATTAGGCGTTAGGACCGAACCCCAAAAGCATTTGTGATCCACATATCAAGTCATATCTCAACTTGTAAGTCGATTTCCTAGTGCATCGCCATCAACCCCGTTCGCAACACTTCAAACTTTTTCTCAATGAGCAATAAAACCCTTGATCCAACGTCAAGTGGCATTTTTCTCAACAAAAATAAAAAATACAATAAAATACGATTAGGATTGCGCGCCACGAGCCTTAAGTGGTATAAAAGGAGTGAGAATGGAGCCCCTCCTACACTCACTCCGAGTATTTTGAACACAAGGCGCTCGACTTGGTTGTTCGAAATATTCACCTCTACCCATAGTCTTTAGTGCGATCTTAATCAAGAACAACTTTCTTTCAAAACCCTAAAAAACACATCAACTAATCAAACTTTTTTTTCGCCTTAGGGCATCATTCGAAAACCCTTTTTCAAGGTATAAAATCAACCCACACACAATCATTTCTTAAGCCTCCGAACTACGGAGCTCTGATTCTTCACTTCTTACAAGTGAGGATACGTAGGCACAAGGGCCACAATCCTTGCGAGCACTCTAATAAAAAAAACCAACCCTCTTACCCTTAAGTAAGTAGACTTTTAGATTAGAACACCCATGCAAGCTTAGACAACTTAGATGGTTCCCATCGAGTAAGATGGATGTGAGTGGTGCTAATACCTTTCCCTCACATAACCGACTTCTGAACCCGAAATGTGGCTGCGATGACCACGTTCTTTCCTTAAAGGTTTTATCGATATTTCCCTTTCCCTCTTTGGGATAAAAAAGTTCGGTGGCCACTGTGTCATTTTTCGCGTAGCGACAGTGAGCAAACCATCTTTGTCAAAGAAAATGAAGAGAAGACTTTAAAGAATCCATGATCTCCCTTCTGACTACGAGTCAGATACTGATGAATTTCCTTTTGAATGGTCAAAATTTCAGAACTGCTGTGCTAATTTTTATAGGATTTTAGAGAAGATTTAGGCGATGTGAAATGTTTTGATCCATGAGGATATCAGTCTTTGTACTTCTCCCATCCATTTTAACTAACACATAAGTCTTTTCCTCTTTACTTCTTGCATGACGGTTAATTATTTGTGTCCATTTTTTTGATCCACCAAGAAGAGTGAGTTAAAGTCGTTTCCAAACCTTTCCAACCAGTATTATGTTATGCGTAGAAATATTTTAATTGCACAACTGTAAAACATATCATAAAAGGGAAAAACAAAATTAGAATTTAATTTTACCCAAAATCATTGATTCCCAAAGACGACTCAAATGTTTTTGTTAAGAGACGAATATTTATGAAGTAATTCATATTTATTAGTTTAACTAAATATAGTTTATTATGTCTATTAATATTACTCAAGGATCAGAGGATAGATAATTCTTCAAAGAACTCTTGACTTAGGATCTTTTGAACTAGAAGATTATTTCTCATAGAGAACTAACTGATTTAGATTCAGATTGTAGAAAGTCTTTAAAAAGTTAAAGGAAAAGATATACTAGATGAACAATATTCAAAACACATATATCATTAACCAATAGTTACTATACAACAATTTATAACCCAAATGTCACAAAATACTTTTCATATTCATGACACACAAGTGATCAAATGCTAAACATCAAATGGCCGACTTATATGCTATCAGAACTAGTAAATCAAATTCTAAGCATCAAAGGCTGAGTTGCTCGAATTCTGATCATCATGACTCTAACTCTCCATTTTAGAAGCAAACATTAATCCTTAACAAAATGCATGTTTAGATTCTTTTTTGTAAAATCAAATCTTTTAATAGTTAGAGACTTGGTAAATATATCATCCCATTAATGATGTGTATCAATGAACTAAATATATATCACACCTTTCTAAACATAATATCTTATAAAATGATGTTTTATTTCTATGTGTTTGGCTCTAGAATGTTGAATATGATTCTTTGTTAAATAGATACAACATTATTATCACAAAAGATTGGAATATTGCTTTTATTTATCTGATAGTCTTCCAACTGAGATGTATTCTGCTTCTACTATGGACAAAGAACTTGCAACTGAGATGTATTTTTCTTCTGCCGTAGACAAAGAAAGCGTTGCTTTTGTCTTTTACTGGCCCAGGATATTAGCTTTTTACCTATGAATTGATAGCTTCCATCAGTGGATTTTCTTTTAATCATATCCCTAACATAGTCACCATCAAAGAATATAACTAACTTATAATCTAGGGATTTCTTATAAAGCAGTCCTAGATTTATTGTTCCTTTTAGGTATCTAAAGATCCTCTTAACAACAGTTAAGTGAGTTTCGTTAGGATCTAATTAAAATCCTGTACACATACAAACACTAAATAAAATATATGGACTAGAAGTTGTTAAATAAATAAGAGAACCAATCATACCTCTGTACAACATTGAACAGACCTTGGTGCTGCTTTCATCCTTGCTCATGTTACCGGTTGGATGCATAAGAGTGCTCATGATTTTTCAAACACCAAGCTTGAACTTATTTAGAAGCTCCTATGTATATTTAGTCTAATGAACATAGACTCCTTCTTTGCATTGATTAATTTGAATTCCAAGGAAGAACTTTAGCTCTCCCATCCTACTCATTTCAAATTCAGCCTGCATTATCTTAGGAAATTCTTGGCAAAGAGAAGCATCTGTTGAACCAAATATAATGTCATCAACATACACTTGGACGATTAAGATATCATTCTTAAGAGTCTTTCTAATGAGTGTAGTGTCTACTTGCCCTTCCTGAAAACCAATTTTCTAACAGAACATTACTTAGTCTCTCATACCAAGCTCTAGGAACTTGTTTGATTCCATAAAGTGATTTTTTTAATTTGAAAACATAATCTGAATAAACTGAGTCCTCAAACCCAGGTGGCTGTTTGACATACACTTCTTCAGAAATGACACCATTTAAGAATTTATTCTTAACATCTATTTGGTATAGAATGATGTAATGATTGATAGCATAAGAGAGGATTAACCTGATTGCATCTAAACTTACAACTGGTGTGAAGGTTTCAGAGAAATCTATACCTTCATGTTAACTGTAGCCTTGAGCTACAAGTCTGACCTTGTTTCTTACCACATCTCTTTGCTCATTGAACTTGTTTTTGAATACCCATTTTGTTCCAATAATGTTCTTCTGTGAAGATTCTGTACCAGATTCTAGACATCATTCCTTTGGAATTAATTCAACTCTTCTTGCATATCCACAATCCAGTCATCGTCAGAAAGTGCTTCATCAAAAAAAGTATGTTCAGTCATGGAGAGTAGTCCTAGCATTGAATGCTCTTCTCTGAAGACAGACCTTGTCTTTCTAGGGCTATATTTATTTCCAAGAATTAAATCTTCTAGATGAGAAGACTTCTACTTAAAGGTCTTCTTGGATTGTGATGCATCTAAAGAGTTATCATGTGCTTCTTCAAATTCTTCATTCATAGTATGAGATTCTAAGGTAGTATCAACTTCTAAATTATTAGCTTATGGAGTTCTAATGATTTTTTAGCATTCAAATTCATATGGATTGATTGCTTATGAACTACCAAATTATTGGTCTCTAGCTCTTGATGTGTCTTTGGATACACTGATTTTAGAAAATTCTGAACTAGCTCTGACATTTTATTGTTAGGTTTTTTGTCATCGAAGTTAATGTATATTGACTCTTCAACCATATTGATTTTAGAGTTATACACTCTGTATGCGTTAGAGCGTTTAGAGTATCCCAAAAAGATATCCTTATGAGCTTTAACATCAAATTTCTTCATATATGCTTTGTTGTTTAGGATATAACAAGTACATCCAAACTGATGGAAATAATAAATGCTTGGCTTTCTTCCTTTTAATAGATCATATGATGTTTTGTTTGGAATAGGTCTAATATAGATTTTATTCGTAATATAACATGATGTGTTCACATTTTTTGCCTACAAGTACTTAGGTAAGTTGTTTTCATGGATCATAGTTCTGGCCATTTCTTGTAAAGATTTGTTATTACTCTCTACAACTCCATTTTGTTAAGGTATTAAAGGAGAAGTTACCAATAGTACCCATACCAGTGATATTTCCTTTATGGTTTCCTCCAAATCCCACATATCCTCCCTCTTTCAGAGTTAGGGTTTGGAACATAAGCTTTTCTCCTGTCATATGTCGTGAGTAGCCATTGTCCATGTACCATGACGGCTGCTTTGCTTTTCCCTTGAAACATATGTGCAGTAAAGATAATTTGAGATTTAGGTACCCATAATCTTATGGGTCCTTTATGGTTAGTTCTGACAAGTTTCCTTTTGTTTTGTACCTTTGATCTCATATGACTAGGTTTGGGATTATTCAAGACTTTTGATTTAAAAGTTTTCTATCTTGAATAAACCTTTGCCTTAGATTCTGCATCTCTCAGAACCTTAGCTCCTACTATCTTAGGTTCTGGCTTCTTCAAAACCTTTGCAGTTCTAGCAATAGATTTCAAAGCACTTTGTTGGTTCATCTTCATTGAGCTCTAACTCATGGCTCTGAAGATTACTGATGAGACTTTCAAGACTTAATGTGTTTAAGTCTTTAGCCTCTTGTAGAGCTATCACTTTAGGTCTACATCTAATAGGAAGAATCATAAGAATCTTCTTTACATGATCAGACATAGTATATCTTTTGTTCAAAACCTGAATTCAAAATACAAGAATTTGAAACATAGAGAACATGGTTTCAATGTCTTCATCCTCCTTCATTCTGAACAGCTCGTAGTGCTGAACCGAAGGTTAGCCTTAGCTTTCTTAACTTATTGATTCCCTTCATAAGTAGCACATAGGGAACTGAAAATGGTCTTAGTATTATATTTGTCAATGATTTTGATGTACTCTAAATGAGGTAGAACATCAACCAAGATACCTCTAACTCTATGATGTTTTCTATAGACCTTTTTCTGATTTGGTGTGAGATATTTTTTATCATACACCATTCCAACTCGATCTACTAGAATATCAATGACATCTTCTAGAATATCCCACAACTCATCATCAAGGCCTATGATATGAGTATACATCTTGCTCTTCCACCATTCAAACTCATTAGAGTATCCACTAAAAGTTGGAGGTCTAGCTGTATAGTTGCTCTTTTCAGGATTGCTATAATCATGATTTATAGCAACATATGGAGTAGGATTACCACCCACAGATTCAGAAACACCAGACATACTTCATTATATTTTTCTCAGGATCTTTTATGTACCATTGTTAAGTGTTAAGCACAGACTATGATCTTATGCCAACTGAAGGTGAGAGAAACACAAGAGGGGGGTTGAATTTTGTTTTCTTTTTCTTTCTTTTTAAAAATCTTAATTTAGATTCCAAACACAAGGTTATAGGATTTGAGTTAGTTAGAGATAGGCAACAAATATAAAATGCAAGAAAGAAAAATAACACATGGAGTTATCCTGGTTCCTCTCACAAACGGAGAATAGTCTAGTCCTCTGTACTTCCAAGAGATTTTTACTATAACCAGTCAAGATTACAATTTTCTCAAACACGCAAGCAAGAGACTTCTTTGCTTAGACGCACAAGTACAAGACTGTTGGAAAAAGAATTGCTTATGCCCTTAAAAGGTTTTGATGATAATAATGTATTTAAAAGAGCAATAGGGTTTGCTAATATTTGTTCAAGCGTGCAGGATCATAAGCTAAGAATTCATCATGAATTAATCCTGTTGAAAGCATAAGTGAAGAGGCAATACTACTTAGATTATGAATTATCAAAATTTAAATATGTTCATCAGCATCTGAAGTTTTAGACTCTGGTATGTTGTTTCGCCTATACTCATGGCTACCTAGTTCCAACTGTTATGGTTACCGTTTCAATTAGAGTGGGTACAAAATATGATTAAAAAATCTATTTTGTAATTGCTCTAAATCTGCCTAGGTACTAGTTCTTCATCACTTTAACATGCTACCTTCAACGACTATTTTCCTGGTCCTATAAAAGGAAGTTCAAGGATATGAAGAAGATGTTGATTATGCTTATCAAGTTGGTCAAGGTGATCATTATTAGTTCATTGTTGAAAAATCTGAAAGTACTAAATATTCAAATACTATGCAAGTCTTTGAATTAGCTGTCAACAGAACCACACAACACAAACAATGTCTGATATAAGCAAGAACACATTTGTATATTAGTTATCTAGTAAATAGGGTCTTAATATTTCTTATCTTTGTTGATATTAGAAATATTAATGACATCAGAATCTGTGTTGTAATTGCACACCACTGATAAGAGTATCAAGTACATTTGTATTTACTATCCTAAACTGTTGTTTAGAATATGTAAATGTCTCAGACTTAGTGTTTGAGCAAAGAAGTCTCTTGCACGAGTGCTTGAGCAGGAAGCCTTGAACTAATGGTTTAAGCAAGGAAGTCTTATTCAAGTTTGATTGACCAGGAAGTCTTGAACCAAGAGTTTAAGCAAGGAAGTCTCATTCTAGCTAGATTGAGCAGGAAGTCTTGAGCAATTGGCTTAAGCAAGTAAGTCTCATTCTAGGCTGATTGAGCCAGAAGTCTTGAACCGAGGGTTTAAGCAAGGAAGTCTCATTCTAGTTTGATTGAGCAGGAAGTCTTGAGCAGCTGGATTAAGCAATTATCAGATTGGTTATAGTAAAAAGCTCTTGTGCTGCAAGGGGATTGGACTACTCTCGGGTTTAGAGGAACCAGGATATATTGTGTGTCTCTTTATATACTTCTACTTTTACATTCCGTTGTGCAACAAACTCTGAATTCAGACTCTATTCTGATTCAGCCTCTTAGTT
Source organism: Lathyrus tuberosus (assembly GCA_022829125.1). Taxonomy (NCBI): domain Eukaryota; kingdom Viridiplantae; phylum Streptophyta; class Magnoliopsida; order Fabales; family Fabaceae; genus Lathyrus; species Lathyrus tuberosus. The sequence continues at coordinate 1,976,241 of JALAZF010000745.1, read as the reverse complement.
GGTTCAGAATCTGAGCTTGACATCTTAGGTTCTGAAACAGGTTTAAGAAAAAGAAGTAAAATTTCCCATATACAATTCACCCCCCCTTCTTGTGTATATTTTTCTCACCTTCAAAGACTTCTTTGCTTAAACACACAAGTTTGATACTTCCTTGCTCATACACACAAGTATGAGACTTCCTTGCTCACACACACACACACAAGTATGAGACCTCCTTGCTCAAGCACACAAGCTTAAGACTTCCTTGATCACACACATACAAGTATGATACTTCATTGCTCAAGCCCACAAGCCCAAGACTTCCTTGCTTAAGCACACAAGCTCAAGACTTCCTTGCTCACATACACAAGTATGAGACTTACTTTCTCAAGCCTAGAAGCTCAAGACTTCCTTGTAGATAAAATATTGTTGGGTGAATACACTTGATATACAATTAGAGGTGCATAAATAATACAACACAGTAGGACTCTTTTAGGACTTAAGGATTTATAAGATATTCAAGGATAAGAAATACTAAGTTTAGCTTGTGCTAAAACTTTGACAAAGTAGCTTCTCTTTTATTGCCAAACTTTATGTCTTATAATGTTCAACGTGTATTCCTTTTTGTTGAATTCTTGTATATTATATTGTTGTGTTGTGTTGATCTTCAAGTCTTTTAGTTCCTTAAATAATGAGGAAAAGATCCGTTGAAGATGCAATCGTTGAGTCCTTTGAGAAGCTTCAAAAGAGACGTTGGGAGACATTGAGATGTTTCACCAAATTGTCAAGTTAGGTGAAACCTAGTTTGATTAAATTTTGCTATAAAAGGAATTATAATTTATATCTCAGCTGACTCTATGAATAACCTAGAGCTTTAGGTTATCACATGATAAAATATATCTAGAGATGAACAATGACCCGTTAATGTCACCTTGGTCCTTGCGTTTTGATTGGCTCAAGTTCTGATCACTAGAAGCAAACTTCTCCAAAGTCTGTTCTTTAGAGGCTGACTCCTTCAGAGTTTGATCTATCAATGTTGACCTCTTTGAAAGATGACTTCTTCAGAATCAGTTCTTCAACTAACAATACATCAGAATATGATCTTCACACTTCTCTTTCTATGTTCAAAGTCATAACCAATACTTGAATTTTAATATAAATTTTAGTCTATGGTCCTGCACACTTGAACAAACAATAGTATACCCTATTGTTCTTTAAATACTTTGTTATCATCAAAACCCAAGGGATATGGGACAAACCAATTTTGTTCCAACACCATCAACTTCCCATATCACAATTGACAAGTGTCACACTAGAAAGAGTCATTCTCAACTGACTCTTTTTGCACCTGGACGAACACCGACTTAAATTTTCAACATCGAAATATCCACAACATATAAAAAGAACTAATAAACATAAAATTTCAAAATTTTCAATATTTAGACTCCCGAAGGTCCACCATCATCTTCTCCAATTAGGAGTGCATGAAAGGTTCGAATGAGAAAACTTCAATCTCTTGATAGTTTTTAACCAGATTAGGTATGACTTGAACACCTTTTTCAATGTATTTGTTATTGCGATTAGGAAGGACTAAAACCTCTGATTGGAGAAATTCCAACTTACAAATGACTCTTATTATAATTACGGGTGATTGAACAATGCGATTGAAAAAATCTCAATCACTCGATAGTTTTTAATCATATTAAGTGTGACTTGAATTTCTCTGATCTAAACTTTTAAACTAAGCTAATTCGAATAACTTTGTCTTTAAATAGCATAGTTAATTAGACATAATATTCTCGATATAGGTATAAAATTGAAAACCTTAACTTGACTAGATTAATGGCGAGCCGGTGGATTGGTGGATTGGCACACCAAACTATTAAAAAAATATTAATTAAATAATTCACAAAAATAATGTAAAAAGTGTAAAAAAAGAAAAACAAAAATCGATAAAATTAAAATTATTTAGCCAATGAGATCAACAAATATTGAAAATATTATTAAAAACTCTATGATTTAATATGCAAAAGCTTAGAATAAATTAACAAGAGAATCAAAATAAAAGGTTAATTAATTAATCAAAGTGATTAAATTAAATGACTTTGTATTTCTCTCTAATATGTGAATTAAATATAAAAGGAAATTTTAAAATATACAGTGAGTTATAAAAATAAGAATTTAAAGAAAAATATATAAAATATTTAGGTCTTATTGGTAAAACCACCCTAATTTTTAGATGTTAAAAATGTCATAGTCACATTGTTTAAAATTTTAATCTTGTTAAAATTTAGAAATAAAAAACTAACAAATATAGCAAAATGAAAATATTTTTCAATTTATATGAAAATAAATATTTTAAATAAACTAGAAATATTTGGTTGTTAATGGAACGACGATGATAGATTAAGAGGATTTCTTAATACACCCCATGGGTTTTTTAGGCACCGCGCGAAATTCATTTTTTACCCCCTGATTCCGGATGTGCACATCCGAACGCACCATTTTTTTTAAAAATGTTGATTTGTTCCGGATGTGCAAATCCGGAATGTTTTCTCATGTGCACATCCGGAAGAAATTCTTATAACTTCGCGCCAGAGCCTTCTCCCCCCTCATTCTTAACTTCTGCCCAACTTCTTTCCAGATATACAGATACGGAAAAACCCTAAAAATATTGGTTCCGGATTTGTATATCCGAAACTTTCCCGTATCTGCAAATCAGAATATTTTACTGATACATTTTTCAATCAGAATTGACTATGTTATGCAACCAATTGCAATGCTTTCATTGGAATAAAATTCATAAGTGCATTAAAAAGGCATATGAATAAAAATTCAATATATTTCACTTCAAAAATGTACATTTTGTCGTTCGATTATACAAAATAGTTAAAACAAAAGTTTCTGTCTAAATCTATCAGAGTTTGACCTTTGGACTTTTCCGCATTTGATACCTTTTCAATTTCGTTCAATCTATCGAATTCAACCATCCTTTCAACAAAACTATCCGGCCACGACTCGGCAATTGCGGTTGCATGCGTCGCCCATTGTGATGATTTAGGTGGTATGGGGCATCCGGGTTTCAAGATAACTTGTACAAAATGCCTTGATTTCGCAAGCCATCCGATACACATCATGCGATCATTTGGATTGGACGGTGGTGCGGTGCGGAGTGTAAAGGTTGAGAATGAGAAGAATGGGGGGGAGTGATCATGCAGGTTCAAATATATCAACAATTCTTCCGGATCTGCATATACGGAGACCTTCTGCATATGCACATCCGGGACAAAAAAATTTTTAACGTCATGATGCGTCCTGATTTGCACATCCGGAATCAGGGGGCATAAGTGAAATTTCGCGCGGTGTCTAAAAAACTTATGGGGTGTATTAAGAAATCCTCTAGATTAATTGCAGAGGAAATAGTGCGCTATGCAATTATGGATAGATGGATGTGAGAGATAGTTTAATTGAAAACTTGATTCATTCTTTGAAAAGGTAAACTTAAATTAAAAGTGTTACAGAAGAGTTAACGTAAAAGGGGTTGAATTACAATTATATAAAATAAATGGCAAGATATAAAAACTATACACGTTTTTTATAATAATAATAATAATAATAATAATAATAATAATAATAATAATAATAATAATAATAATAATTGTCATTCTCCAAACTTTACCTTTTTCTTTTCACTCTTATTTGACTTTTGGTTCATGGTTCTTCTGCATACTCATAGATATTATAAGACATTCATTTTACCATTGCATTTTTGAAGTAAACATTATTGATTCAACTGCCTTTTGATGTTTATGATTAACATGGAGCTAAGGTTTCCCAAAGGATCAAAACTAGGACATTTCTCTTGAGTTCATGGTTCATTTGCATTGACTAATGATGGCATTTCTCTTGAGTTCATGGTTCATTTGCATACTCATAGATATTATAAGACATTCGTTTTACCATTGCATTTGTGAAGTAAACATCATTGATTCAACGGTCTTTTGATGTTCATGATTAACATGGAGCTAAGGTTTTCCTGAGGACCAAAACTAGGACATCCTTTGATACATTGACTAATGATGGCATTTCTCCTGAATTCAAAGCCATGAAACCCTAATTCTTGATCTTTGGTACCTATGGATCATATGAGTTGCATCATGGTATTGGATTTAATCAAGGATGGCAAGTATTACTGTGGTCAACCATGGAAGTTTGTATTTGATTAGTTAATCTCTTCATGAGCCTTTTTCCAATCATTAGTCCATTGTTTGTTTGGTTTGGATTCAAGGTCAGGCTTTTTGGTTCATTCAAGATTCCTATCCAAATTTCAAGATTCCTATCCAAATTTCAAGATTCATGGTCAAGTTTTAGAATTCAAGTACAATTCAAATTCAAATTTTCAAATGATAATTTGGAAGGAAAGTTGTTTCTTGAAGAATAAGTTACATATGCCATTTAAGTAAATTCAGTTCTATTACAAAGCCATTAAATATTCCATTACAAAATCCAAATTTACAAATACATACAAAAAACCAAATTTTGACCTACAGTTAACTCTGGTCAACTGTTGACTTTTTGGTCAACCAGTTGACCAAAATCAACTACTAATCCTAACCATAAGACCCACATTTCTTCATAGGCTATCCTTATCCCATTGTGAGTCTCCAAAACTCTTCTTGATTCTTGACCAGACCTTCATAAGCATGTCACACCATCCAATGCCAAGTCCTGCACCAATCAAGCCAGTGCACACTTAGCATACTAACACGATCAATCTCAATTAAAATATCACCTACTAACTTGACATTTCAATTCAACTCATCTTGTGCCAACATTAACCATGATTCAAACCCATGTCCAAAATCAATTCACAAGCAATCATAGTCCCTAACTTTAATCTTAGCTCTAGCAATAGCAAACTTGACTCATTAACATCTAATTAAACAATCATTCACTTTTACTACCTACATAACAATTTAACACTAACTTATAATTCAAACTCCCATTCATGCTTCACTAATTCAAGTAACAAATTAAACGTGGCAATATCAAGTTGCATGGCAATCCACAAGTCCATTACAATTCAAAACAGCGGATACCATACAAGCAATGTATGGGCGATGTAACAGTTTATAAGCTACTGATTGCATTGAATTAAAGTCACCATAACAAATACGATTTGCCTCTAACAAATCTAGTCCATATTTTCAATTCAGTAAGCATACATAGCACACCAAGTACTCACTAGGCATCATTTAAAAATTGACACCCAACTTTAATCAATTAACTCAGCAACTTCAAACGAAAGCCTATCTTCTTAACTACCATTCAAAATAGTTAACCAATCACACTACCCTAGATCAATCCATTAACTGTCACAAAGTCTACTAACAGTCAGTTCCTCCACCTAAATCCATCTTATACCTGCGATCGAAGTTCATTGATAATTCCTCTTAAATCTTTAACAGTTCACTTGAATTAACATCCCATTCAAGAGCCTCGTTTAAGATCCGGTGGACCGCCTTCTATGGTTTCCGCTATCGGGCCACCCACCATTTATTTCCACGCTTCAATTGTCTAGTCCTGAGCGTGAGGGGGTGTGTTAAGAGTCCCACATCGGACAAAGACATGACATGAACATGTGTTTATAAGTGGGGGTAATCCTCACTCTACAAACCGGTTTTGTAGAGTTGAGTTAGGCCCAACCACATTTCTTAACAATGGTATCATGAGCCTTTGGTTCGAGAAAGGAACCGACTTACTTGTATCGAAACAAGAGAGAGCTTCCACATGAGGGGGAACATTGTGTATAAACTCACACTTGAGGGGGAGTGTTAAGAATCAAGTGTGAGGAAGAAGTCCCACATTGATTAGAAAAGGGAAGATTGAACACTATATAAGTGAGAGAACCCACACACCAATCACCTTAAGGTTTTAGGTGAGTATGTGGTGTGTCTCTCACAAAGGTGTGTCCCAATTAAGAAATGCTCCCTCGTTAACCCCCTCGATTGTTCCGCTAACAATGGTATTTGTAGGGTTGAGTTAGACCCAACCACATTTCTTACCATGGTATCAAAGCCTCGTTTAAGATCCGGTGGGTCACCTTCTATGGTTTCCACTATCGGGCCACCCACCATTTATTTCCACGCTTCAGTTGTCTAGTCCTGAGCGTGAGGGGGTATGTTAAGAGTCCCACGTCGGACAATATATGGCATGAACATGTGTTTATAAGTGGGGGTAATCCTCACTCTACCAACCGGTTTGTAGGGTTGAGTTAGACCCAACCACATTTCTTAACATGTCGAAGATATTATTAGGATTGCTAATTAATTATTTTATTCTGTTAGTTATTAGATTTAATTATTTTATTCTGTCAGTTATTAGATAGGATCGGTTTTAATTAGATAGTATCTAGCTAATTAAGTTGTTGCTATTTTTATGCATCTATTTATGTAAAGGTGTTATATTGTAAACACTATTTATATGAGCGATATTCAGCAGAAATAAAAAAATTCATTCGGAACAATTCTTTCCGACTTTATGGTATCAAAGCCTAAATGGCCAAACCATCCGATGATGATACCTCTGGTATCGATTCTATGAGTTCTACTCGCTCACTCACCCTAAACAATGAATCCTTCCAAAACATATCCATCACTTCTCACAAGTTGAATGGAAATAATTTCTTACAGTGGTCACAATCTGTGAAATTGTTTATTCGTGGCCGTGGAAAATTCGATTTTCTCTCAGGTACCACTACGAAACCTGCCAAGGAAGATGAATCTGAAAGATGGGAGGCAGAAAACTCGATGATTATGTCTTGGCTCATAAACTCCATGGATCCAAATGTAGGGAGGACTTATCTCTTCGTACCTACTGCTCATGACATTTGGAAAGCTGTGAACGAGACCTATTCTGATCTCGGGAACACAGGACAATGGTTTGAGCTAAAAACTCGGTTATGGAGGCTAAAACAAGGAGAGAAAACTGTCACTCAATACTACACCGACCTCAAGACCTTGTGGCACGAGGTTGACATGTTCAGCAACTACGAATGGAGCTGTGCTAAGGACAGGACTCTATTCCAGAATATGGTGGAAAAAGAACGCGTCTTCGAATTCCTTGTTGGCCTTAATAAGGAATTAGATGAAGTCAGAGGGCGCATTCTTGGTCGTGATCCACTACCGAGCACCAGAGAAGTTTTCTCCGAAGTCAGACGAGAGGAAAGCCGGCGGACAGTCATGCTTGGAGGCCAATCAACAGCCCCCGCCGAGTCCTCTGCCTTGTTCTCGGGACAGCCACCACGTCGCAACGATCGTCGCAACGACAGAGATCTGCCGATATGCGAGCACTGCAATAAGCCGGGACACACTAAGGCCAAGTGTTGGAAGCTACACGGGAAGCCAGCCGAGAACCCTTCAGCCAATCGGAATCCTCGTGATGCAAAGGGATTCCATGCCTCATCTGAAGATGCTTCTGAAGAGCCGAAACCTGCCTCAGAAACGTCTGCCTTCAGCAAAGAACAACTAGAGCAATTGTATCAACTAATGAGTTCTCATTCCATATCCAACACCTCTAACCCATCATCTTATATTGCCTCTTCATCATTAGCCCAGAAAGGTACATATCCTACAGCTTTCACAGCTGGTTCTAAATCAAACCCTTGGATCATATATTCAGGGGCAACAGATCACATGACCGGTAATTCATCCATATTCTCATCTTATTTTCCGTTATCTGGTAATTTGAAAGTAAAAATTGCTGATGGTTCCCTAACCTCTATAGCTGGAAAAGGCTCTATCATTATTTCTCCATCTCTCACATTACTAAATGTCCTACATGTCCCAAAACTCTCTTGCAATCTTATCTCTGTTAGTCGTATTATTCATGATTGCAAATGCATTGCTACAATAACATTTGCTGGATTTGAATTTCAGGACCCTTGTTCGGGGAAGATGATTGGCAATGCTAAGGAGGTTGATGGACTGTATCACCTGGTCACGGAAAATCCTTCAGATAAACAAGTTCAGAAACCAAGATGCTTTACTACCTTGTCTTGTGAGAATGAAATAATGTTGTGGCATTATAGATTAGGTCATCCTAGTTTTAATTACTTGAAATATTTATTTCCCAATCTTTTCAAAAATAAAGATGGTTGTTCTTTTCAGTGTGAAGTTTGTGAATTGGCAAAACATCATAGATCTGTTTATCCATCTTTAAAGTACATGCCATCAAAACCTTTCTCTCTTGTGCATAGTGATATTTGGGGTCCTTCACGAGTAAAAACAGCCTCAGGATCTAGATGGTTCATCACATTCATTGATGATCATACTAGAGTCACATGGATTTATCTTCTAAAAGAAAAATCCGAGGCAGCAAGTGTTTTCAAAAATTTTCACACACTGATCAATAATCAGTTTCAAACAAATATTCAAGTCCTTAGAACCGATAATGGTCGAGAATATTTTAATGCTATCTTAGGTGATTTTTTGAAACAAAAAGGAATAATTCATCACAGTTCTTGCGTTGATACTCCCCAACAAAATGGAGTAGCTGAAAGAAAAAATAGGCATTTATTATAGGTGACTAGGGCTTTACTGTTTCCTATGAATGTTCCTAATCGTTTTTGGAATGAAGCACTCTTAACAGCGTCTTATTTGATAAATCGAATGCCTACAAGAGTTCTTAATTATATCACTCCTTTGCAAGCTCTAAAGAATATGTTTCCTGAAAATAGATCTTTCACTGATTTAACACCTAAAGTTTTTGGTTGCATTGCTTTTGTTCATATACACGACCAAAATAGAGGAAAACTTGATCCCCGAGCACATAAATGTATATTTCTAGGATATTCACCAACGCAAAAAGGGTATAAATGTTTTGATCCTAAATCTGGAAAGTATTATGTGAGTATGGATGTCACCTTTTTTGAAAAACAACCTTTTTTTGACAAACATTCTCTTCCGGGGGAGAATGACTCTGAAATGAATTTTTGGGAACAAATATCTTTGCCAAAAACGGTTGTAAATAACTTGGAACCACCTACTGAACTTCGTGTTTATTCTAGAAGGCGGACTCGACCAAGTAATGCTCCACCGGCCCCCGAGGTGTGCCAACCATCAGACTCAACTACGGTCCAAGGTACAACTCCTCTTTCCCCTATTTCTATTCCAAATTCAGAGCCTTCTACATAATTCTTTGAACCCATAGCCTTGCGCAAATGTGTCAGATCATGTACTACAAAACATCCAATATCCAATTTCGTTTTGTATCATAAACTCTCACCAGATTTCAAAGCTTTTTCAACCAGGATTATGGATGATGATCTACCTAAGTCGATACAAGAAGCTCTAGAGGTTCCGAGATGGAGAGAGGCAGTTTTTGAGGAGTTAAAAGCCCTGAAGAAGAATGACACGTGGGATCTCACCTCTTTACCTGAGGGGAAACGATCTGTAGGCAGCAAGTGGGTGTTCACCATTAAATACCATGCAGATGGCTCAGTCGAGAGATACAAAGCAAGACTCGTAGCACGAGGCTTCACTCAGACATACGGCCTTGACTACGAGGAAACCTTTGCTCCTGTGGCCAAACTAAACACTGTACGTGTCTTACTCTCTCTAGCCGCCAATCTGGATTGGCCTCTCAGACAGTTTGATGTGAAGAATGCATTTCTAAACGGTGAGCTAGAGGAAGATGTGTTTATGGAAGTTCCTCCAGGCTTTGATGAATTGAAGAAGAATGGCAAGGTTTGCAAGCTAAAGAAATCCATATATGGATTGAAACAATCTCCGAGAGCCTGGTTCGAGAGATTCACGAGAGCTGTGAAACAACATGGATACACTCAGGCACAGTCCGATCATACTATGTTCTACAAACACAATAATGGTAAAATTGCTATTCTAATTGTGTATGTAGATGACATTATTATGACAGGAGATGACACAGTAGAGTTGGAGTCGCTGAAGAACTTCTTATCCAATCAGTTTGAGGTCAAGGATCTAGGACAACTCAAATATTTCCTTGGAATGAAGGTGGCTAGATCCTCAAAAGGTATAGTTATCTCGCAAAGGAAATATGTCCTCGATCTCTTGAAAGAGACCGGTTTACCAGGATGTAAACCAATGGCGACTCCTATTGATCCGAATCAAAAACTCGAAAAAGAAGATGGTGCTGAGCCTGTGGACAAGAATCGGTATCAGAAGCTGGTGGGGAAGCTGATTTATTTGGCTCATACGAGACCAGATATTGCATTTGCTGTGAGCTTGGTGAGTCAGTTTATGCATTGTCCCTCAGAGAACCACTCCAAGGCTGTTTACAGGATTCTTCATTACTTGAAAGGAAGTCCGGGTAAAGGAATCATGTTTTCAAAGAATGGAAGTCGAAGAGTGGAGATCTTCACTGATGCTGATTGGGGCGGAAGTTCTACAGACAGAAAATCTACTGCCGGTTATTGCTCCTTTGTCTGGGGCAACTTAGTTACTTGGAGGAGCAAGAAGCAACCAGTTGTCTCTAGAAGCAGTGCAGAGGCCGAGTTCAGAGCCATGGCGCAAGGAGTATGTGAGCTGTTATGGCTTCGAAGGATCTTGGAGGAGCTAAAGGTTGAAGGAGATAAACCGATGAAGTTGTATTGCGACAACAAATCAGCAATCAGTATTGCTCAGAATCCTGTACAGCATGACAGGACCAAACATGTTGAAATAGATCGACATTTCATCAAGGAGAGGCTGGAAAATGGTGATATCTGCATACCGTTTGTTCCATCATCAGAGCAGCTCGTCGATGTTCTCACCAAGGGACTGTTTACTACGATGTTCGAAGGATTTCTAGCCAAGCTGGGAATGATCGATATCTATTCTCCAGCTTGAGGGGGGTGTCGAAGATATTATTAGGATTGCTAATTAATTATTTTATTCTGTTAGTTATTAGATTTAATTATTTTATTCTGTCAGTTATTAGATAGGATCGATTTTAATTAGATAGTATCTAGCTAATTAAGTTGTTGCTATTTTTATGCATCTATTTATGTAAAGGTGTTATATTGTAAACACTATTTATATGAGCGATATTCAGCAGAAATAAAAAAATTCATTCGGAACAATTCTTTCCGACTTTAAACATCAATGACAACATCAGTTCTAACTTTTTTTTAAACATTTTAACATTTTGAATTTATAACAGTAGCTTTCTCATAAGCATGTTAGCCCTAGCATTCATTCAAGTAACAATTAATTCTTTATAACTAATACATTCAAAGCCTTAACCGAGTTAACATGAGCATGTAACATTGTTAACAATTACACTAGCCAAATTCAAAACTAACTAACTTCTTCACCATGATTCAAACTGTAACAGAAGTGAATTTAACAGCTAATCTAACTGAGTGCTAACAGGATTTCATTTAACTAACAACAATTAACATATTCCAACTAACTCTAACAGTGTCATAACTCATAACAAACTTCTACTGAGAAAAGTTAACAGAGCTACCTGCCCTAACTCGCCTGACCTAACTTCCCTATTCAGTTACATAGATCAACTTCTATAAATCAATCCCCCACCTTCAGATTCAGGGGATCACGATCATTTTTCAGAATCACACAATCAGAACCTCTCACAAAAATCTTAGAGTTTCTCTCAATCTCTAAATTTCTCTCACTTTCATTCCCTAAATCTCTCTCAGCTCTCATCAATCTCAAGCAACAATCATCACACAGAGTATCAATACCTACTGACTACGGTTGAAGAAGAAGAAGAGGAATATAAGGGGAAGAATCACAGTTCGGTTTTATACCTCTTGGAAGTTCCTCTGGTATTATTGACTCTTCAATTCCATCTTCTTCTGTTTCAACGCACACTAGGGCAGCCTCCGCCTCGAAGGTTATCTCTCATTTCTCGTCCTCTTGCTTGATTTGTCTTGCCACAATGTTGAGGTCACCCTCAAGAGCCAAACCCCTAAGGTTTGGGCTCCAATTTAGTGTGTCTTCATCGTTTAATTGCAATTGGTATTCCTAGGGCTCATGCGTTGTGACTTATGATTCAAATATTAGAGTATGATTTGAGAAAAACTGATGCTAGATTATGGAATAGGGGATGAAGATGGTTGCTTAGGTATGTGAGGAGTCGCGTTTCGACCTCACCACCGCCGGAGGCGATTTCCGGCATGGCGGAGCTGGGTTTCAGACAAGGAGAAAGACGTGAGATGTTCAAATGAAGAGTGATTGACATCAGGTCCTCCTCTCTCGTTTGGAACTTGCGTTGCGGGCTTCAATCCCACCAATTTACTGCCTGCACCTTAACATTACACAATACACCCCCATCTGTGGCCCATTCTATGATAATGGGCTTCTGAAGCCCATATGAATTGCTTACTACACCATAATTTTTCTACATGCGCCCGTCTTCTTTTTCTTTTATTCCTTTGTTGTTTTTATGTTTTTTTTTGTTAATAGCTTTTTTTATATACATTCTAGTTTTTTTTTAATATTTTTTAAAACATTTTAACATTAAATACATTTTAGATCTTAATTATTTTTCCCATTACTTTTAAAAATTGACAAAAAAAAAAATGATACACCATTAGTTTAGAGATTAATCTTTAACTTTTAGGATACAATTTCCAATTTAGAATTTTTAAAAAATAACATGCCATTAGTTTTAGTGTTAGAATTTGATTTGCTTGATAACTTTGATTTTCTTAGGTTTGGGCATAAAAATCTAAATGTTTGATCCATACTCTAATGCTATTCATGATTGACTGATTGATCAAAGTTGTCTTTGATCAAATAGTTCATTCACTTATCTGAGCCCCATATCTAATCAAGTGATCAAAAGTCTCTTGATCACATGACAGGACTAATCCTCTGTGCTGGCAATGCATTGGATCTTTCGGGATAAACTCAGACTTCAAACTTCACACTTAAGTCAAACACAAGCTCAAGACATTATACGAGACTTTGAAGACTCTGGACCTTAAGACTAGAGCACTATCCAAGCACAACAAAAAGAATTTTCTTCAAAACTTGTCAGTTACAATTCGAATTGTGCACCATGAGCCTTAAGTAATAGAGAAGGGATGAGAGGGAGTATTCCTACCCTCATTCTGAATATCTTTGGATACAAGACGATGACCCAATTGTTCAAGGTATTCACCTCAATTCATAAACTTTAGTGCAATTCAAATCAAATCATTGACAAGTCTCATTCCCTACAGACAGCGCTTCAACACCTCAACACTGCAACAATAAACATCAACTACACTTGTTTCTTTAGACCAAACACAATCTTATTTGGCATCATACTTCTTTGGTTTAAGCACCTCATGGTCAAGAACGCATCTCTGAACCAATAGCCCTCTTGCATTGCTCTGTAGAGCTTTGTGCTCTAACCCTCATGCATTTCCCTGCGAGCTCTAGGCTCAAGCAGACATTTTCTTTTATATTTCCCTATAGAGCTCCGTGCTCTGACAGATCATGCATGCCCTATAGAGCTTCGTGCTCTGGAAACTCATGCATGCCCTATGAGCTGCGTGCTCAGGAAAATCATTCATGCCCCATAAGCTTCGTGCTTAGACAATCACATTTTTACCATATAAGCTTCGTGTTTAGGCAAAAGCTTTTTGTAGGTCTTGATCCTTGGATCTAGGCAAAATCCTACAATTCTGCATTGGCCACACCATCTAATGGTTAACGCCACACTCTTTGGTTCAGATATACATACTTTATGGATCCAACAACACCACTATTGGTCCAAGCAATACTCTCATACAACCACACTTCCACATCATCCAAACAACACCTTCATCATTTCACAACTCTTTTACAATTCAAGCTTTTTCTTTTATTATTCAATCAATTATTTGTTTTATTTTATCACACAAACCTTTTGCAAAACAGCTTTCTTCTCTTTTCATAAAAGAACTGTTATAATCTGTTTCTTAGCGGTAAGACTAAAAGCTTTGAGCATCCGACTTAGGATCAAATCAGCCAATGTCTACACACTTCTAGGATACGATTATGATTGTTCCCTAAAAACAACCAATAAATCCGTATTTTCTACCTTGAACTACGGATCTCTAATTTCCTTATTGCAACATGAGGATACGTAGACACGAGGTTGCAAATCCTTGGCGAGCACACTAATTATAAACTTTTTTTCTCTTTCGCAAGTAACCTATAGATAATAACACTCATCCGTACAAAAAACAATCAAAATGGTTTCCATTAAGTACAACAGATGTGAGGGATGTTAATACCTTTCCCTCGCACAACGAAATCCCTTACCTGTTTCTCTTTACCAAAGGTTTTATCGATATTTTCCCTTTCCTTTTGGAATAAATAAAGTTCGGTGGCGACTCTGTTGTATCATCGAGCGTACAATGCGCTCGGGTATTTTTTTCGCCACGACAATAATATTAATAATTGAAATTCTGGTAGCAGATCTCAGATGTCCTGAGAGATGTCGGGACACTTGATCTCTGCTTCAAACACAATGACAATAAGAAGCAGAATACAAATTGCAGAAAGTAAACAAACACACAGTAATTATTAACCCAGTTTGGTGAACAACAACGCTTACGTCTGGGGGCTACCAAGCCAGGAATGAAAGCCACTAGATAGTATTAATTCTAAGCTAAACAACCTTCGGTTTACAACTTATTACTTAATCACTACCCGTGCTTAATTTCTACCTAAGACTCTTCCTAGGTATGAGACCCTTCTCAATTCCCTTTCAATCACAGCAGTGACAGAAATTACAACTCAATGTAAATAGTCCAGCTCTAGTATCAACACGACACAAGATAGGCTCACAAATACAAACCCTAGAACTCGCTAAGCAACAATGTATTTTCTTCTCTTTTCTTAGGTTAAATCCATCCTATTTATAACCATAAACTAGACTGGATTTGGGCTTCAAAAACGCAGCAATTCTGTTACACAGAATCTGCAACTGATTCTCCTCAAGAATAGTTTCTTCAATCCAAAGTTTCCTAAAATGCCTCCACATATAGAAAACGACATCTTTGAATTATAATCAGAACCTCTGATTCCTGAATCTTTGACGCCACCTAGAAAAAAAAATCCCAGAATAATCTGAAATTTGGAAATAAAATAGCAGTATTGAAAACTGAAAAGTAACAAACAAAAATGTCGAATCATCAGATATGACATCTTGTCCAACATCTTGATCTTCACTTAGTTCTTCATGTTAGGACATTTTGTCCAACATCTTGTTGTTAAGTTAGTTTTACCAAAATTGATGTCAACCTCAAAAGCTTGGACTCATCAATCTCCCCCTTTGGCAGATTTTGTATAAAACTAACTAAATAACCCTTGCAAGCAGAAACACAAATCAGAGGCCAAAACATCAGAACAGCAGCGGAAAAAAAACAAACTCTATAGCCCCCCCCCCAAAATCAGTTCCTTCTTCTGCAGCAATATATTAGAACTCCCCCCGTCAATAGCATCAGTCAGTGGATAGCAGTGAAGTGGTTGGTAAAGTTAGTATTACTCCCCATTTTTAGCCATAATATGATAAAGGTAGTTAAACTAACTAAATAACCAAACAATAACACAAGATATTAAAGTACATAATAAGCACATGAAGTGCCAAAATTATCATGGGCATTAAGCCCTTACATAACCACACAAAAAAACACTATAGTCAGATATCATCTTCTGTAGCCTTATCATCCTCTTCCTTTTCTTCTTCTCTATCAAGATCATCATCAGCCTCATCTTCAATATCTTCAACATCAGCATCAGCATCAGCCTCATCTTCTCCAACTACATCATTTTCAGTATCATCAGTACCAACAGCTTAAGTGTCCTTGTCCTGCTCAGCTGTCAAGGCCTATATTAACTATTTAAGCTTTTCCTTCCTAGCTGTGCTGGATGTTATGATGGCATCTAGATCCTTGCAGGTCTCCTTTAGCTGAGCAATAGTATCATCCTTTGAAGTTGCAGGAACAGATGTTGGAGTAGATGTCGAAATAATATCTGGGACATGATTCCCAGCAAACAGCTTATGGTGTAATGTCAAATGAGATTCCCTTTTCATTGCATAATATGCAGGCACCATGATACTAGGATGCTGATCCAGGATTATACCACAAATGAGGGAAGGAAAACAGATAGGAAGTTTAATAGCAGTTGATGAAGATTGCTTCAAAATTTGGTCAAAGATGTAAACACCAAAATCAAACTTCCTTCCTTTACCAACAATGTATAAGAACTTTCCTAGCCTAGCAGATATGTTAATTAAAACCTTGTTTAATTAAAACTATTTTAATTAAAACTATTTTAATTAAATAGATATTATTTATATTTAATTAAACTCTTTTAATTAAATAAAGTAAAATGTTAATTAAATTAAATCATATTTAATTGAGTTAAATAAGTATTAGGTCCCTGAAAATAACCCAACATTCAAGTTTAGTCCCTATAAATATTTTCTTCAAGGTTTGGTCCTCCTAAAGTTTTCCGTTTGTAACTCTAGTCCCTCCCGTTAGTTTTCACTAACGGAGGATGATGTGTCATACCAAATTTTTTTTTTTTCATACGTGTAAATTTTAACTATTATATTTTGCCACGTCCCTAAAAATAGCATCTATCCTCTCACTCACTAATATCATCATCAACAACAACTAATAACTTCATTCCTCTTTGTCTTCTACAAAACTTAACACTATGAATTCTTCCTTTTGCCACCTCAATCATAGCTAGGGTTTCGATTTCGTGAAGGTAAAATCAAGAAGCAGTGAACTTCAATTACCCTTTTTTTTTTGCTAATGTTTGTTCTTTATGGATGAACTTCAATTGATTCAGCTTCTATCTCCAAAAATCGTTTTGCCGAAACACCGGTCGAAAATCCGTTTCCTTCGTCACCGAATGAAAACGCTTTTCCTCTCTTCTTCGTAAACCCCCAATCTCTCTTCGTTCCATCATCTCAAAATTGCTTGCAGCTACCTCACACCTCTTTCCAAAAAATGGGAGTTAGGGTTCCACCATTGAAGAGGAAAGCAAGGTCAAATTTCTGATTCCCTTTTCAAATCGTTCTAGGTAACACAGTCTTGATCCTAAACTTTAGAAGCTTTTTAGGGTGTACGTAGAAGAAAATGTATTGTAATTGTTGTTGCATGTTAAGTGTTTGTTTTAATGTCTATGACTAGTTGCTCTTTTAATATGAATGTTGAGAAATTTATACAGTTCCAGCTCACTGTAAACCTTGCTGCGCTTTTTATAAATGTGGTGGCAGCAGTATCTTCTGGTGAAGTTCATTTAAACGCAGTACAGGTACCTCAGCCTCTTTGATTTCTGATGTAAATGCTCTTGGTACAGCTTTTGTGGGTCAACCTTATTATGATGATCAATTGGCTCTATGATCCATATTTATCAGATGTTGATAATAATATTTCCACTTTGATTATGTATTTAGTTTAACAAAATAAACTAATGGTTTATCAATGTTTCGCAGCTATTTGATTTTGCTGACAAATATAGAGGCACTTACTTTACTTCTTGCCCATTTTACTGCTCATAGTCTGGTTACCAGGTAAAATATTGTTGCTGGTAGAAAAGATAACATTTAAAGACTAATAATTAATTTTTCATAGATCATTTATTCATGACCTTGAATTCTAAATTGTGTACAAAAAGGATGAACTGTTATGGGCTGCTTCTTGGCTACACAAGGCCAGCGGAGAAAGCAAATACTTACAATACATCATAAACAACCAAGGTTAGAGTCAAGCAGTGTCTAAGTTCAGTTGGGATAACAAATTTGTTGGAAGTTGCTCTCAACAGATCAAAACAACTCCTGGTATATAGATACATATATGTTATATTTAATCATTTATATATGCACCTGGTTTGTGAAGTTGTTAAAATGATTGATGAATTATTAATGTTAGGTTTAGATAATTTCATGGACTGTTTGTCGTGTAAACTGAATTTTTATATGTGTTTTATAATCAATAACACAGTTGTTTAATTCATAGGCCATCCATATTGATAGCAGACATTATCAAGATCTTCAGAAAGTGTTACAAACCACAATCAAGAAATCAAATTTAGCACAAAAAAATATGAACAAAATAATCACTCACAACAAAACAACATTCTCAAAAGTGACCACCCACCAGTGCAGAATTAAAGACAAGGTAGATAAATCTACTTAGTTTTAGTATTTAATTTCACTGATTAAGAATAATATATCTCCTTAATTAAGCTCAAATTAGAGATTTAGTTTGATCATAATAATTATGAGTAGTTTATCATGTTAACTAACCTTAAATTAGAGATCCAGAGCCGCAACAATGGTGTTTAAGATTCCTTAATGCTTGATTGCAGTCGTGATCCTTAAGAAGCTTTGAGAGGTTTATCGCGACCAATTCTACTGTAATTAACACTGGAGATAGAAGAAAAGAAACACAAGTAAATTAATAAAGGCACATGATATAGACTAAAGAAAGCACAATGTACCTTCATCAGCTTTCCACTGACCTTCACCCTACTTCGATCATATTTTTCAACATTAAAATTAAATCTAACAATGCTAGTCATGTGAACATAACACCACTCTACCAAGCACCCACTTGACAACAGTAAACAAAAAACACTCACACACATAACAAAATGAAAGGAAATAATACCATGTTTGAGAAAAAAAAATTATTTCTGTTTTTAAACAATTTAAATCACTAGTTTAACTTTATCCCTAAAGATATTATTTTTAAGTTAAGTATTGGTTTCCTTTATTTTTAAGTTAAGGCTTTAGGATCCACTAATTTCAGCTTGGTATAAATTTAAAGAATTCTGCTCTTGTATCCTATACTTGTTAAAGGATCCACTAACAAGTATAAATTTTTCATGTATTCAACAGGTTCTCATGTATTCATGAAGAATCAACAAGTTCATTGAAACAACATCAGGGAATGAGCAAGAAGCTGCTCTCATAGCCTTGATCAAGTTAACTAACATTACTGCATTTACAAGAAGCTACATCACCTTCTCCAGCACCAGCACCGGCACCGGCACCGACACAATTTTGAGAAACATGTTTACACTGATTACACTCATTGGATCATGTATGCGATTGGATGGGAAGACCTTATGTACTGGAGTAATTACTGCTACTCGTTTAACATTAGTTATATGCCATGTTTTGAATGTAATTTGTAGTTATAAAGTAGGTGTTACTTCATAATTATAAGTGGTATTATGTTTTTGCAACACTGGGGTTATAATGAGAATCAATGAGTTGTGTATTGCTAATATAATTGTGTGTTTAAATTAGCTAGACATTAGCTATGAATTAGCTATAAAAATGGTGTGTTTAAATTAGCTAGAGATTAGCTATGAATTAGCTACAAAAATTGTGTGTTTAAATTACCTAGAGATTAGCTAGGAATTAGCTAGGAAGTAGCTACAGATTAGCTACCATTTCTGGGTTCAATTATGATATTAATATAAAAAAATTAAAATTGAAACAATTGTCACATGGCATACATGTCAGCAATTTTTACCACGTTGGCATTGCCACATGTAAGCCACGTCATCAAAAAATTTCCACATGGCATGCCACATAAGCCACCGTTAGTGGAAACTAACGGGAGGGACTACAGTTAGAAACGGAAAACTTTAGGAGGACCAAACCTTGAAGAAAATATTTATAGGGATCAAATTTGAATGTTGGGTTATTTTCAGGGACCTTATACATATTTAACCCTATTTAATTTAACAACTGTCAATTCCCATTTATTTGATTAAATCAAATTTAATCAAATTAATTATATATGTGCTAATGTATTAAACAATTTGAATACTATTAACACATAATTAAATTAAATCTTATTTAATTTAATCGTCAATTCCACTATCAGTACTCTATGCGTGTGATCCTATAGGTTCTCGTAAAGTTGGCAATAATATTAAATTATCTATTTAATATTATAAACAGTGAGCGGTATCTAGCAACACATCACAACTACCCAAGTGACGAGAGTGTCATGTGATCTGACATAACCTTTATGTGATAATGATCATATGTACAATTACCCTTTTGCCCTTATATCTATATTGAACACAAGGCATAGAATGTGTCACCCTTGTATAGTCCAATATTTTTTCCTTGATTCCGGAGTATACTTGATAACAACAAATAAGTCCAATATCTCATATCGATTTATTTGAGCACGACCATGCATTTTACAGTCATACTCTATCAAGGGGCCCACATATATTTATCTCGTATATGTAGGAAGGGAAAATCTCATCTAGGTCACTCATGTCCCTCAGCATGATTTGTAAAGTACCCATAAACCATCATTATGGTCATCATGTTACGAACAATGTTTGATTGGTGAAGATGGCTGGTTTACATCCTGAGTGAATCGCACACTTAAAGATAACACAGAGTCACCACCGAACTTTATTTAGTCCCAAAGGACATGGAAAATATCGATAAAACCCAAGGGGAAGAGAAACGGGAACGGGGGTCGGTTATGCGAAAGAAAGGTACTAGCACCTAACGCATCCGTCGTAGTCGACGGGAACCATTTTGCTTGCTTCTAGGCTTGGATGGGTTATCTATCTAAAGGCTTCTAGCTAAAAGAAGGAGAGAGAGAGAGATAGATAGATAGATAGAGAGAGAGAGAGAGAGAGAGAGAGAGAGAGAGAGGAAGGGGAAAAAGAAAGAAAAGAAAGAAAAGAAAGAAAGTGGGTGCTCGCAGAGGATTGTGGCCCTCGTGCCTACGTACCCTCATAGTGCAATGAGGAAATCAGAGCATTGTAGTTCATGGAACCAGGGGACAGAAAGGAAAGAAGAAAGGGAGAAGGAAGGAAATGTGGAAGTGTGCTCGCCAAGACATTGCGTCTCGTGCCTAAGTATCTGACATTCGATAGAATGCAGAATCAGAGCTTCCGTAGTTCAGGGAACCGAACAGAAAACAAAACAAGAAAGAAACAGGGAGACGAAAGAAGTGGTGTCAAAACCAAGAGCAAGAGTGAAAGAAAAACTCTACTGGGGAAAACCACATAGTAAGAGCGATTTCACAAGAGACTAGGAAAAGAAATGGTGTCAAAACCAAGAATGAAAGAAACTCCGTTGGGGATAACAAGGAGGATTGGTGTCGAAACCCAGAATGAAAGAGCAAAGGGAATAGAAAGGACTCCGCTGGGGATCCAAATAAAGGGGTGGTGTCATAACCAAGAGAAAAGAGAGATTCGGTATATTAACTGGCTGACAGTGGTTAACCGAAGAAAGAGAGTAAGATCCTAGTGGGGAAAAGAAGCTGGTGTTAACAGACGGATTGTGATAAACTAATAGAGAGAGTGCCGAACCAAGAGAAGGTGTTTTGACTCTGAAGGGGGTGTCGGTATGTTAACTGATAAACAGTGGTTAACCGAAGAAAAAAAGGACTGCAACTCTATGGGGGGTAGAGAAGCATTGGTTTTAATAGAGAAGACTGTGATTAACCAAAGAACGGATGTAGGACCGAGCGAAGGTCGTGACCCAAAGGACGGGTGTAGGACCGAGCAAAGGTCGTGACCCAAAAGGACGAGTGTAGGACCGAGCGAAGGTCGTGACCCAAAGGACGGGTGTAGGACCGAGCGAAGGTCGTGACCCAAAGGACGGGTGTGGGACCAAGCGAAGGTTGTGACCCAAAGGACGGGTGTGGGACCGAGCGAAGGTCGTGAACCAAAGGACGGGTGTGAGACCATGTGAAGGTCGTGATCCAAAGGAATTAGATACTCTAACTGAACAAATAGTACTAGATCAAAGAAGGGGTATTCGAACCAAAGAAAGGTTACTAACCCAAAGAGGCAAGTATTCGAACCAAGAGGAGGTTGCCAACTGCTGGGGATTCGGTGTTTACAGACGGACTGTGATTAATCGAAAGGAGCGAGTGATTAACCGGGAGAAGATGATTAACTAGAAAAAGGGTTCAGTATTTTAACAAGCAGGTTGTGGTTAACTAAAAAAAGTGGGTGATTAACCAAGTGAAGGTGATTAACCCAAGGAATTCAGTATGTTAACAGACGAACTGTGTTTAACTGAAGAGACGGGTGATTAACCAAGGGATGGTAATTAACCCAAGAGGAATTTAGTGTTTTAACAGACGGACTGTGGTTAACTGAGAAGGAGTCCAAACATTAGTGTTTTAACTGACAAAACGTGATTAACCAATCAATGGGAGAAGAACCTAAAGACGGTTGTGAACTCTGCAAGGGTTTCGGTTGTAACAGAAGTACTATATTTAACCGAAGAAAGAGGAAAGAAACTCTCCAGGGGAATCAAAAGAACAATGATTGACCGCAAGAAAAGAATAGGGTATTGAAACGGAGAAGGCTTGCTAACCCAATGAACAAAGGATCGTAACCAAGAAGGTGATCGATCAAGAGAGAAATCGAAAGAGATAAGAGTGATCAAAAATCGAAAGAGATTGCAAAAGGGGAAAAGAGTGATCAAGGATCGACTTGACTGGGGAGAGAAAGCACACTACCGCCTAGAGATATAGATGACTAAGCCAGGCACAGAGTCATTCGTCCCCTACCTGAAGTAGTCAGAATGAGAGTAGGAATTCTTCCTTCTCATTCCTTCTCTAACACACAGGGTGTAGTGCAGAAGTTGAAACTGACAGCGTAACAGCTCCAAGTTGTACAGTGCTCCAGTTTCGTGCATCGGTCGTCGTATGAATCTTCAACTCTGCGGGGGGAAAAGAGAGAAAGAGCTCTAAAGGAAGCCTAAAGAGAGGGAAAAGGAAGGATCAATTAATCAAAACATGGTTTCGATTAACCAATCAAAGGGAAATGTTATGCTAATAATTTTCCAAGGAGAATGGAAAATCATTAAAGTAAAAGGTGTAAATTATTGATTATGCATGATTAAATTTGCTAAATAAAGAACAAACTTAATGTGATCAAGAAATGAAAGTGCAAAACAGTGCCAAACAAATATTAGCATGTACCACAAATCATGTGTCAAGTGATCAATGATTGTACAAGAATTAGAATGTTCAAACAAATATCAAGAACATACCTAATTGCGAGAATTGATAAATCAATCATTGAATTATTGTAAATGTGCTTTAAACAGAGGTTAATAGCATTTAAAAACACCCATAAATATTAAGTATATCAATCTAGGGAAGTTAGAGGAAGAAAGAATGTCAAACAAACTTGAAAAAGCTTAAAATTGGCCATTATGTTCAGTAGTAACCGGTTACTCACCACGCGTTAACCAGTTACTTGCTCACAAATCTGCGTTTTGGGTGAAAATTACACTGAGTAACCGGTTACTCACCAGGTGTTAACCGGTTACCACTGTGACAGTGGCAAAAATAACAGAAAAACAACTTTTTAAAAGTGGTTTTCAACACTTAATCACTTATGCCAACCACCACATGCTAGGGTAAGAACTTGTGCACGAAAATTACATCATGTAAGAGGAATTAAACACAAATTACAGGCATTAATCATGAAGATCAAAGATCAAGCAATTGCATGATAAATTAAACCGAAAACGATCGAAATTCACATTGTAAATGCGCGGAAACGATCAAAACAGTGAGCAAAGTAAGATCTACCAACCTACAAGCCAGAGGATTGGCTTGGTAATTGTTGTGAATGAAACGTGATGAAGGTAAGTGAAGAAAACCAGAGAAAACCAGAGATTCCTTCACTTTCACTTTGAACCGTAGCGAAACCGAGCAAAAATGTGATAAAAGCTCCGAAATCGAATTTTCACCGTAGGATCTTGAAGCAAACACTTGAGATGAATCCAAAAGCTAATAGAACTCTAGATACTCAAGTATAATTGCAAAATGATGAGAATAATAAAAAAAACCAGAGGAATCTTCAATTGTACTTCGAATCATAGCAAAACCGAGCAAACTTCGACGAAAACTCCAAAATGCGAATTATTACCGAAGAATCTTGAAGCAAATACTTGAGATGAATTTAAAAGCTTATTGAGCTCCACAAACTCAAGTATAATTGTAAAATGATGAAGATAATCAAAGAAAATCAGAGATTCCTCAATTGCACTTCGACTCGTAGCGAAACCGAGCAAACTTCGACAAAAACTCCAAAATGAGAATTATCACCGAAGAATCTTGAAGTGATCACTTGGAATGAATCCAAAAGCTACTGAAGCTCCACAAAATTCAGTAGAATGGAAAGATGATGAAGGTTAAGCTCAAGAAAAAGCACTTTCAAGGTGAAAGTAGCTTTTCTTCTATGGTGAATTAAGAGCTTTAGTGAGGTTTGGTGAAGAAGATGAAGTAGAATGTTAGAAGTTGCAGCAAAATGGAGAGAGAAATAAGAGAATTAAGAGTCAAGAAAGTTTGAATTTGTGTGAATGATTATGGAGGAGTTGCAAAATGGTGAAGCTTTGTTTATATAGACTTTTGGTTAGGAGTTGCTAGGTTTGGAATTTGGTTTAGGATTAGCTTGGGAGTTAGGCAAGGAGTTAGTTACACTTGACTTGCCGAGTAAAGGTGGTTAACTCGGTTAGTTAGAACCAACTCGGTAACAATCCCAATGTGAGCTCCAACATCCAAAGCTTGATATGCTTGGAACCTAAGAAACATGGTGCACTTAAATTAGAGTGATGCATTGGAATAAATACACTTGGAATGTCTTAAATAGTCTTGAAATGTCTAGAGATGTCTAGAATGTTCCACACACTGCTAGAATCAAGTAGAACCAAAGTCCTAAGAGAGTGCATGGTTGATGTCCCAAAAATGCAGCAGAAATTGCAAATTTGCACTGAGTAACCGGTTACTCACCACACGTTAACCGGTTACTTCAGCCAATTTTGCCCAAATTTGCTTTAAAATGGGTGTTATGGCTCCGGTTTCGATTTTCCACCTCTTGTTTTGATGAATAGGTATGGAAACCCTTGTTTTGTGCTTATTTTGATGAGGAGATGACTTTGAGAGGATGCAATTAATCGGGCTTGGAAAACCTGAAGATCCTGCAACAAGAAACACATAGAGAAAAGTGTGAATGCGTATGCCGATGATGCGAATGCACACGCTTATGCAAAAGAAAAAAAAGAGGTCAAATTTTGGATTACGACCGTTGCCCCTATTTAATCCGCTTGGACCTGAATGTATGAATTGCGCTAGCTTTTCGATAATTCGAGGCAAAAGGGGATTAAATAAAAGAGTAGCTCAAAAATTTGGCCGACGGCGACAAAAAGAGAGGTTGAATGTTCTGATAATTGCGAAGTTAGGCAGAATATCTGTTGGGAAATGAATCAGGCCAAAAGAAAGGGAGTATACTTGATGCATATGCCATGTATGCGCTGTTCTACATGATGCTTGATATCATGCAATGCAAAGATGCAAGTCGATGTACTGGGCTGCAAGTTTGTAGGTTTTGGGCAGACCAAAGAGAACCAGAAAATGTTTTGGACGGACCAAAGAACTGAAAAGGTTCTGGAGAGGTTTGCCAAGTGAGGACAGGGTTATGGAAAAGCTGGTCAGACGAGAACTGGACTTTGAAGAGACAAGTCAGACGAGAATTAACTACCAGAGGAGAACTGACTTTTGATTGGGATGCATGTTTGAACCTGTATGGCGTAATGCTCCATGTTGATGATTATGTTATGTGTTTGAGGATGCAATGTTATACGATGATGATTACTATATGCAGAATGTCAATGATTGGGTTTTGAAGAGATGTTAGATATGACCGGGCTTAAGTTAAGACTTCATGATATGCCAAATGAACGATATGCAAGAGTGAAGCGACATGATCAACGCATGAGAATGGTCTATGCAATGATTTCTGA
This sequence comes from Lathyrus tuberosus, assembly GCA_022829125.1. Lineage (NCBI taxonomy): Eukaryota > Viridiplantae > Streptophyta > Magnoliopsida > Fabales > Fabaceae > Lathyrus > Lathyrus tuberosus. The sequence continues at coordinate 1,950,465 of JALAZF010000745.1, read as the reverse complement.
GAATATGTCAAGTGCTTTTGTTGTGGGAGGTGGAAGAGTTGAAGTTAGGGTGTAAGCCCTAAATGTCGCTCCCAGGATTTTCATCCAGGTACAAACGCGAAAGTGGCGCGGAAAAACAGAGTCATCAGCCGTGTAAATTTATCCCAAGAGAGGGAAAAGGAACACTGCATAAACCTGAGGAAGAGGGAAAGGAATGGCCATCGCAACTATAGCCTGGGTTCGGGAGTCGGTTACGCGAGGGGAAGGTGCTAGCACCCCACGCGTCCATCGTACTCGATGGGATCCATGCTTGTTGTCTATTCTAAGGGTGAGTTATCCTAACATCTAGGGTTGTACTAAGACGGGGAAGAGGGAAAGCTAAGACAGACTCGGTAAGACGTCGACGTCCTAGGCCTACGTACCCCCTTTGTGCAATGGGGAATTCAGAGTCAACGTAGTTCGGACCAAGTTCTTTTTGTGTTTTTTATGATCAACGTTAAGTTCGCGTCCGGCAGTTAGGGTCGATGCCTGTTTACGACTCAGACGGAAGGTAACGTGTCCTTTTTGAAAATAACCTTTAGGTTGACGATCCCGAAGGACAAAAAGGTTTGAAGTTTGTTTGTGTTTTTTAGGACAGAAATGACTTTAGTTAACTCATAACTCAACTTGAACCAAAGTCTATGGCACGGGAGCGAATGCGTCGCATGGTCGCCCCGAATGGGACGTATGCTCAACACTCTAGAAGAGAGAAAGGGGACCCCTCAATCTTCATTTCCTATGTTTAAGGTTCGTGTGCAAGGCAAGTTGACCTTATTAAGTATCTTAGAGATGTTAAGAGATGAGAAGAGGGACTCAAGAAAAAAGAAAAAAACACTACGGGGAAAAATCTATCCTAATGTTATCATGTAAAGATGGCCCTAAGGGGAGGTTTGACAACAACCTAAGCCTAAAGAAAAGAAAAGATGAGAGAAAGAAAGAATGAGAGTGAGCATGGATAACTATCCACACCCTTGAATAATTTACCTAAGCATCTGCATAAAAGGTTAGTACAAAACAGACATACGTAAAAGAAATGAGATAAATGAAACCCAAGCAATGACATATAATGGCAATCAAGTGACCTATAACAATCTAAACATGGTTTATGAAGTCAAAGACACAATCCCAAAATAATGGCACAAGTGTCTTTTCAAACAGGTAATCAGACATGATCAGAGATATGCATACAAGAAGACCTCAAATAAAAGCAATCAAAGAATTAGAAAAACATCTTCTAAAATCACCAAATTAATTATCAACATATCTTAACCAGAATTAAACAACATGTCCAAAATTCATGCCAAAATTCAAAATAAAAGTCACTCAAACAATCATGCAAAGTTCAAACAAGAAACATGACTCAATATGCAAAAAAGGAGGACTAAAATGCAATATGAAATGATTTTAAAAATGATAGAAAAATATTTTAATGCAATTCAATGTGTTGGTGAAATAATGCAAAAAGAATGAGTTCAAAATGCTTTATGGATAATGAGAAATAAAATAAACAAGTCATGGTATGCATGTATGAAATAAATTCAAAAAGAAAATAAACAAATAATTAATTTAGATGATAAAAATAAAATAAAAATAAAAAATAAAATTTGGAAAAATTTTATAAAACTATAAATATGATTCATGATTTTTTTTTGGGAATTGTTTAATGCAAGAAACTATTTTTAAAAAATAAAAATGAAATGCAATAATTAAATAAAAAATAAACATAAGGAAATAGGCATGGGGGGTGCATCAGCAAAAGAATCACGCTGGAATTGTTAATGGGCTCAAAGGTGGGGGTGCGAACAGAAGGCCCAATCCAAAATCCATCAGAAAAAATAAAAAAAAGGAGCACGTGGACTCAGTCAACCCAGTTGACTCACCACTCACCATCAGATTAATCCTGCGCTTATCATTAAGTCAACCCAAAACAAAGTAAGAGAAATCAATGGCCATGATTACCAACACACCATAATAACCATGCATGCACACATACACAATTGGTCAGAAAAAAAAAAGAACACGTGCATGTCATACTCCCTCATTAATGCGTTGGCACAATGTATGTCGTCTGATCATTTCAACGTACAGGATTAGTCAAACAAAAACAAAAGTAAATGTGATGCGTGGTGCAGATTGGAGGTGCACAATAATTAACATGGAACGTCACATACACAACCAATAAAATAAAAACAAAAATTAAAACGCGTGGAAACACATGGGCCACACGATCAAGGCAATGGACGGTGGAGATTACGTCCCTTACCTCCAAAACCCTACCCCGCCAGAAACTGCACCAGACGCCGGAACTAGGGTTCCGGTCGTCTTCTCCGACCACCTGCAATGAAAAAAAAACCAGAACGCGCAAACAAATATACCCTCTTGGCCAGAATTTGATGAGGATCATTAATATGCCGTCAAAAATTATAAACAACTAACATATAGAGCAAAACGAATGAAAGAAAGTTTGGTTCAAGAATTTCAAACGCATCGTACAATCAATATACGCATCCAAACTCAAAAAGAACTACATCAGAATGATCAGTGGGCATCACACATCAATATGTATGTCAAACAAAAGAGTTTTAGGATCATGAAAAACACCACCAACCTGAGGTCACGCCACCTATTCCCTTGCTATCAGCTTTAAGTGATGATTGCTCTGTGCTCTATGGATCCTCAGGACTCATATGGTGAAAGAAGTTTTGGAAAAGCTCTTTTTGATTGAGAGATACGAATGAGAGAGCTTTTAGGGTTCAAACTTTTTTCTCCACCAAATCACGTGTGTTTTTTTCTAACCCTAGCATGAGTAATCTTAAATACCTAGGGTTAATCCACTGATCAGCATTTGGGCCTTGTTAATTTTTTGTTTAATGAGTTTTGGATGATTTTAGAAAATTGCACTATGTGAAATACACCCTCTTCCATGCATGTACACCCAAATATTTCATGATGGATCACTTATTTAACAATTGCTAATCACACCTGAATTTGATTTGGGCCTTGAGATGTCTTGGTTCATGAGTTTAGAATGATCTTGTAATTTTGCACCATGTGAAATAAGTAATGAATAATTCATGGAATCCCTTGGTTCAAAGGCCCAAAATGATCCTTAAGGAAAGTTCTTTGATGTTAGAATGTGACATGAAGCAATGGAAACAATTATAGGTCACTATGTCCCAAAATGCAAATGGAACCAAGAGAAAACCCTAAAAAACCACTTTGCCTTCTCTTGATCATAACTTGAGTTTCACAAATGGTATGGAGACCATCTAGTACTTGTTGGAAAGGGGAGAAAAAGATATTCAACTTTCATGTTTGAGGAAAATTCATTTGAAGCTTTCTTGATGATGAAAAGTTAAGTTGAATATAGTGTAATGGCTTGCCCAAAAAGGAAACTTTCAAATTATAGGTCATTTCCATATTTAGTAACTTTTGTACCAACCCTTGATTCTTGATAAATGGTATGAAACTTGACCCTTGAAGACCATATGAGGATGTGAGACCTTGAAAACCTTGAAGAGGACCTCAAAATTTCACAGTTGACTTCCCCTCCCACTGTTGACTTTTATCCAATTCTCCTGATTCCCAATCCATTGGCCAATTGAACTTCTCCTGAACCAAACTGATGGACAATCTTCCATTCCTAGATACTCAGGGACTCAAGGAATTCCATGGAATCAAGTCTTGCCCAAAAAATCAAAAATAAACTGACTTTATAGCAAACCCTAGTTTTGGTACCCTCAGTCTAGGAGGAAATAACACAGTCTCCAAATCCAAATTCCTCTGAATATGATGTGTATCCTCTCCAACAAGAATAAGATATGTCATTTGGTGATGATACAAACCCAAGGAGCTTGCCCATTGGAGCAATAAATCCAAGAATCTCAAAACCCCAATCTCTGCACTGGTTAGGAGAGAGTGATCCACTTGAGCTCTCTTGGACAATATAAGGACTCTTGCTTGAAGAACATCTTCTCCTCTTGAACTGCCTCAGGCACCTTGACCCCATGCTAAGAACCAATGATATGCACACATGATAATGCAAAAATGAAATGAAACATAAGCCAGTTAGTAATAAAGTAAGGAGGGCAAATTTTGGGGTGCTACAGCTGCCCCTATTCAATCTACTTGGTCCCGAGGGTATGCTAGCAACGGCTGTCATGCGTTCAAAGGATTCACGGGGATTGAATACCAAAAGAAACTTGAAACTTGCAATCCTCAAAGGAGGGACGACTCCCCTGGGGAACTAGCAATAAATGCTGCACTGTCATAGCACGTACGAGTGTTAGAAAACAACACGAACAATGTATTGGAATGTCACGAAATAAACACAAACGAGTGTTAACTATGCTGGGGATAAACACTGACGGGTGTCCAAGAGTCAACGATATCAAATACGGACGGGCACTGAAAAGGTACACGGACAGGTGTAAAAGGATTCAACACGGACGGGTATCGGAAAGGTACACAGACGGGTGTAAAAGAGGCAAATTTACTGGGGATTGATCATGCTGGTGAATGGAAGGCAACACGGACGGGTGTCATCCAAAGGTCAATACGGACGGGTATTGGTTTAAAAGGTTCAAACACGGACGGGAGTCAGAAGTCAATACGGACGGGCATTGAAATAAAGGTTCAAACACGGACGGGTGCTGAAAGAAACACGGACGGGCGTCAAAGGTCAATACGGACGGGCATTTAAAACAAAGGTCCAAACACGGACGGGTGCTGAAAGAAACACAGACGGGTGTCAAATGTCAATACGGACGGGCATTGAAATAAGGTTCAAACACGGACGGGTGCTGAAAGGAACACGGACGGGTGCCAAATGTCAATACGGACGGGCATTGAAATGAAAGGTTCAAACACGGACGGGTGCTGAAAGGAACACGGACGGGTGCCAAAGGTCAATACGGACGGGCATTGAAATGAAAGGTTCAAACACGGACGGGTGCTGAAAGGAACACGGACGGGTGCCAAATGTCAAAAAACCCAAAGGACCACCTGGACGAAGGGGTAAAAAGAAATCATGGATTAACGCTCCTGGCAAACAACTCTGCAAGGGAATGCCAAACATTGCCTTGAATGACTAACCCAATACTTGTGGAGTAGAGTCGAATGATATTCTCCGAAATCTGCTTTTCTCCGACGAAGGGAAACTCAAACCCGGCTTATGCTTCGGATGCCTATGTTTGAATTTTGCCGTAATGCTCCACACGAAGTGGAAATGCTACACGTTTGAGGATGCAATGCAAATGCTTATGATATGCAAAAGGGGTCCCTCCAGCAAAATAAATGTTGGAGAGAAAAGATCAATTCAGCTGGGGATGACAAAAATAAATTGTCCTCTGAATCCAGGAACTCTGTTGAGAAGGATCACACTGACCGACTCTTTGGGTCCACAACTTCTGTCGGGGATGAAATCCAAAAGCATATCCACACTACCGGGGGTTACACATGTCCTTTACTGAAGGTGACATCGAACCTGAGATTCCTCCTCTGCTGGGGGAGTTAAAAACGAATGCCAATAACGGAACCGGAAGTCTGTTACTGAGGATTTCCAATGACAGATGGGCTTAGGACCTGCTGGGGGATGCCAGCCCATAGTACCATCCTGCTTGGGGAAAACAGCCCATGATACCATCCTGCTTGGGGATACTGATGAACTTAGCCTGCAGATGGGGAGAATGACTTTACTCCCAACCTGCTGGGGACTAGAATATGACATCATCTGCAAAAGCCCGCTTCCTGACTGGATGGGTGAAGTGAACACCCTGATTCTGTGGGGAAATAACGTCTTGATTCAGAGAAAATAATTTCCAGGTCTCCTGCTGGGGAAGGTCTGCTCTGCTGAGGAAAGTGCAATCTCAATGCTGGGGAGAGCAAACTGCTGGGGAAATACAATCCTGTTGCCCTGCAAGTCAAATAACAACAAAATAAATATGCCACAACATGACTATCACCGTTAATGCCTAAGTAATTTCTACTGCTTTTCGTTATGCTCCGCAAAGCTCGAAGTTTTATATGCAATGTTTATCAAAAATATCGGACGTTTTTGCAAACAAAACAGTAAAAGTAAAACAAACAATGGAAAGCTCTCTGAGTGAAATGAATATTTTATTGAGAAAAGTGGCCTGTAAATAGGCATTTACAATAGGAAGTAATTCCTAAAAAGAGGTAATTGCGCAAAAGCAAAAAGAAAATACACATGTCGGCAATGTGGGAACAAATATCCATCATGATTCGACTCAGCTATGACCCATATGTCTTGCTTATCCACAAATATCTTGACCTTTGAAGAGACTAACTATACTGATTCCTTTCTTTCAGAATTCCCATGTATTGAAAGTGCTCACAGATCGAACGCAGACCATAGCCTTTCGCTTATAAATCCCTAACTTTTGCCTGGATCGCCCTTTTCGAGTTTTCAATCCATCGGGATACCCATTTTTGCCAAAGTCGCCTTTTCAGGTTTTCAACTTTGCGGGTTTACATGTTTCTTTTTTACATTTTATCCCTAATTTTTGCCCGAACCTTTTCCTTTTTATGTCCAGCGGGTCTCTTTTATGCAAAGTATTTTTTGACTACGTCTGCGTTCACAGGGGATGTAAAATCTTCGCCATCCATAGTTGAAAGTAGTAAGGCTCCACCAGAAAAAATCTTTCTCACTACATATAGCCCCTCGTAGTTTGGAGTCCATTTGCCCCTGTGATCTGTCTGAGGAGGAAGGATCCTTTTCAAAACCAATTCACCTGTCTGAAAACTCCGAGGACGCACTTTTTGGTCAAAGGCGTGCTTCATCCTGCTCTGATACAACCGACCATGTGCGATGACTGCCAATCTCTTTTCTTCAATAAGGTTCAACTGATCCAACCTGGCACGCACCCACTCAGCTTCATCAAGCTTCACATCTGCCAGAACTCTCAACGACGGAATCTCGACCTCTAGGGGTAAAACTGCTTCCATACCATATACCAATGAGAAAGGGGTTGCCCCAGTTGACGTACACACCGAAGTACGGTAACCATGTAGGGCATAAGGTAGCATCTCATGCCAGTCCTTATATGTTACCACCATCTTCTGCACAATCTTCTTGATATTCTTATTTGCTGCCTCAACAGCACCATTCATCTTCAGACGATATGGAGAAGAATTATGATGCTCAATCTTGAAATTCTGACATAGTTACTTCATCATTTTATTGTTCAAATTAGAGCCATTATCAGTAATAATTCTCTCCGGGACCCCATAACGACAGATGATGTCCTTCTTTATAAATCGGGCTACCACTTGCTTGGTGATGTTGGCGTACGAGGCTGCCTCCACCCACTTTGTGAAATAGTCAATGGCAACCAAAATGAAACGATGCCCATTGGAAGCAGTGGGCTTAATCTTTCCAATCATATTTATGCCCCACATTGCGAAAGGCCAAGGAGATGATAACACGTTTAGAGGCGTAGGCGGTACATGCATCTTATCCGCATAAATCTGGCATTTATGGCACTTTAGAGCGTACTTGAAACAATCAGACTCCATAGTCATCCAATAATATCCTGCCCTCAACAACTTTCTAGCCATGGTGTACCCACTGGAATGAGTACCGAAAGAACCCTCGTGAACTTCCTCCATCAACAAACCTGCCTCGTGTTCATCAACACAACGTAGCAAGACCATATCGAAGTTCCTCTTATATAACACATCATCCTTGTTCAGAAAGAAGTTTCATGCCAACCTTCTCAGAGTCTTCTTATCCTTGGTGGAGGCACCCTCTGGATACTCCTGTCTCTTCAGAAAGACCTTAATATCATGATACCACGGTTTGCCATCTGACACATCTTTAATTGCAAACACAAAAACTGGTCTATCCAGGAGCATGATTCTAATCGACGGAGTTTCATTCCAATGGTTCACCTTATACATGGATGCCAATGTTGCCAACACATCAGCCATCTGATTCTCAGCTCGGGGCACATGATGAAAATCCACCCTGTCAAAGAAAGGTAACAACCTTCTGGCATAATTGTTATAAGGCACCAAATTCGCCTGACGAGTCTCCCATTCTCCTGTAATCTGATTAACTACCAACGCGGAATCACCATAGACATCGAGGTTCTTAATTCTCAAATCAATTGCTTCTTCTAACCCCATGATGCATGCTTCATACTCCGCCTCGTTGTTGGTACACATGAATGCTAACCGGACAGTGAAAGGTATATGAGAACCCTTTGGGGTTGTAATGATTGTCCCAATTCCATTACCATATGAGTTGACAGCCCCATCAAAATTCATCTTCAACTGAGACCCAATCTCAGGTCCTTCGTCAGGCAGAGGCTCTTCACAGTCTTTCATTTTCAGAAACATAACATGCTCGTCCAGAAACTCAAACTTCATTGGCTGATAATCCTCAACCGGCTGTTCAGCAAGATATTCTGACAGAACACTTCCCTTGACGGCCTTCTGAGAAACATACTGAATATTGTATTCTGTCAAAACCATCTGCCAATGGGCTATCCTTCCAGAAAGTGCTTGCTTCTCAAACACGTACTTAATCGGATCCATCTTCGAAATCAACAAGGTTGTGTGGTTTAACATGTACTGCCTCAGGCGCTTGGTTGCCCAAGCGAGCGCACAACATGTCTTTTCCAACATAGAGTATCTTGATTCGCAATCAGTGAACTTCTTACTCAGGTAGTAAATGGCGTGCTCTTTCCTACCTGTCTCATCGTGTTGACCGGGCACACAACCCATAGAATTCTCAAGAACCGTAAGGCACATAATCAACGGTCTCCCAGACACCGGTGGTATAAGGACTGGAGGTTCCTGCAAATACGTCTTTATCCTTTCAAACGCCTCTCGACAATTTTCATTCCACCTGACCTCTTGATCTTTTCTTAACAACTTGAAAATTGGTTCACACGTGGCTGTCAGATGAGAGATAAACCTAGCAATGTAATTCAACTTCCCCAAGAAACCACGAACCTCTTTCTTTGTCCTTGGCTCAGGCATCTCTTGTATGGCTCTTATTTTTGCAGGATCAACCTCGATACCTCTTTCACTAACAATGAATCCCAGCAATTTACCATACCTCACGCCGAAAATGCACTTGTTCAGATTCAATCTCAATATGAACTTCCTCAACCTTTCAAACAACTTCTGGAGGTTTACCAAGTGTTCTTCCTCTGTTTGTGACTTCGCAATCATGTCATCAACATAAACTTCAATCTCCTTGTGAATCATATCATGAAAGAGAGTCACCATTGCCCGCTGATAGGTTGCCCCAACATTCTTCAATCTAAAGGGCATTACCTTGTAGCAAAATGTTCCCCACGGTGTTATGAACGTAGTCTTCTCCATGTCCTCTGGGGCCATTTTGATTTGGTTATACCCAGAGAAGCCATCCATGAAGGAAAACACAGAATATTGAGCAGTATTGTCTACTAACACGTCAATATGGGGGAGCGGGAAATCATCCTTCGGGCTCGCCCTATTCAAATCTCGGTAATCAACACACATCCTGACCTTCCCATCCTTCTTAGGTACAGGTACGATATTAGCAACCCACGGAGGATAATTTGTCACAGCAAGAAATCCGGCGTCCAACTGTTTCTGAACCTCTTCCTTGATCTTGACAGCCATATCTGGTTTCGTCCTTCTTAGTTTCTGCTTGACTGGAGTACAACCCTCTTTAAGCGGAAATCGGTGTGAAACAATGTCAGTGTCAAGCTCGGGCATGTCTTGGTAAGACCAGGCGAAGATATCCACATACTCTCGAAGCAACTCAACCAATCTTCCTTTAACGGTGTCTTCCAAAGCAGCCCCAACCCTTACTTCTCGTTTAACATCCTCGGTTCCCAGATTAATAGTCACAACTTCCTCCTGATAAGGTAGAATAACCTTTTCCTCTTGTTTCAGTAACCTGGCTAATTCTTCTGGTAAGTCACAGTCTTAGTCAGTCTCTTCTCCGGCTTGGTAGATAGGATTGTCGAAGTCATATCGAGCCATAGCTGAGTCATGATGGGTGAAATCTGAATAAAGAAACCTGCATGATGGATGTTTTATGTTTATTATGAGTGCATCAAACAAGAAAACACATTGCCATTTTGATGTGGGTTAATGCAAAAAGTAAAAAACAGAAAAACAGGGATCAAAATATTTGAATGAAAAAACGTCCTTTATTGATGATAAAAATAGCAAATAAAACATCCAAGCCCTACAAATAAGCATCACTACGTCTTGGGCAGAACGTAGGATTCAACATAACAGAAAACAAAAGTAAATTACTCCGAGCGCGTCACTTGGATGACTTTCTCGGAAGACCAGTTGCCTAAACTCTGACCAGGGGTGTAGGGACAGATCCATTCATCCATGTCACAGTCACTATCCCCTTCATCCTCAATAGCATTGACTTTGTCGAAGAAAACACCGGCACTGGTGAAACGGACTGGACCATAGAACTTGGGAGGCTCTTCAAGACGCCTAGGTGGCTTGTAACCCAGTCCATGAGTATCTTGCTTTCTTTGAACATCAATGACACTGCCCCACTTCTGAGAACCACCAGCTTCAACTATAGCGCGCACCTCTTTGAAAGAGGACATTGGAATCTCTGGTTGTCTGACAACTTCAGGTTGGGCAACCACCTCAGGCTGGCTGACTGCCTTTGGGGGTTCCTCGGGAATTTTCACGGCTTCAAAGGCTTGGCACAAAGTTTCCTGTATTTCACCATCTACCTCTACATACTTGAAGGTCGATAGGTGACTCACCATGATTTCCTCCTCACCACAAACAGTCACAACATGGCCATCCACCATATAATTCAACTTCTGATGCAGCGTAGATGTTACTGCCCCAGCACCATGGATCCAAGGGCGACCCAACAAACAACTATAGGTAGGCTGAATATCCATTATGTAAAAGGTGGTGTTAAAAACCTCAGGACCCACCTTGATCGGCAGAACTAACTCTCCAAAAACTGACCTCTTAGAGCCATCAAAAGCGCGTACCACCAAGTCACTTGGTGTACAAATCAACCCACGAGTATCCAATTTCATCAAAGCTGAAATTCTGGTACAGATGTGTGATGTCTCTGTGTAATGTCACAACATCGCAATCTACTGAACAAGGCAATAATAGAAACAGTAAATAACACACTGAATTGTTCACCCAGTTCGGTTTAAAAACCTACATCTGGGGGCATACCAAGCCAGGAAGGAAGTCCACTATTAGTAGTATCAAATTACAGACTCAACAGACCAGTTGACAATCTACCTAATTCAATCACTACCCAATGACCCTTCTACCTAAGTCCTCCCTAGGTAAGAGACTCCATCTCACTTCCAATCATAGCCATGATGTCTAGCAGTCAACTACACCGTCACTGCATCAACAGCTTGATTACCTACAACTGTTCAATCATAAAAGACACCCTTTCATGACACACTTTGGAGTTGCTTCAAAGCTTCCTCCAAGAACAATGCCAAACTCATTACCTACAGGTTTCTGAGTTACACACAGTGACCATCTCATAACCCGAGTGGTTCACTTATACAAAGCCCTAATGATCTACATCTTGGACCCGTACCTATTCTAGGTTACAAGCATTCTATTTATAACATAATCCCAACAGGATTTGGGCCTTCAAATCATATCATAACAGCTGCTACAACTCAGCAAAAGATTCTCCTACAAAATAGGTCTTCAATCAAATCTTCCTAATTTATCTCCATAATTAGAACTATTTATTCTCCACATCTTTTTGCACAAAAATAGTAACAAACTATTCTCCATATCTTTTTGCACTAAAATAGTAATAAACTAGTCTTCACTTTTTAATCCAGCTGCAAGATCTTCTCCATAAAAATATCTGATATGATTTGAATTTAACAACAGATTTTATCTTCAAATCTTTTTAAATCTTCAGCCCTTAAACATAGCAACAAATCTGCACAAAATCTGATTGCAACAACAAATATTTCTCCTAAGATATTCGCACACTAAATCTCTAACAGATCTGATCAAATCAAACTTAAACGCGCAGCCCTAAAAACATCACAACCTGATGTTTTAATGTTCTGGTATAGTGATGTCAAGACATCGCATATGACATCACTCTTCAGCACTTTAACTCTTCAATACCTTAACATTCACTAATGTTATGACTCAATGTTAAGACCCATGACATCATTAACACCACCTGCTATAGATCATCATCTGTTCTGACATTAACACATCCTGCAGTGATGTTCTACTCTTATGTCAAGACATTCTTCATAACATTTTCCTGAGCAACATGTTTTGCAAAAATGCTGCCAACTCAGAACTTACAATTTCCCCCTTTGGCAAATTTTTTGCCAAAACATAATTTGATCATACACATCATATTAAAGGAAAATGCAGCAGCGGAAAACAGAAGTCAGAACATCTTTTTAGGCATATATCAATCACAATCAGTTTTACCAAAATTAATGCCAACACCAAAAGCTGCAGAACTATCAATCTCCCCCTTTGGCTAATTTTGGCTAAAACAATCTCAGCTAACATCAGCAGCAAAAACCAACAAGCTGCATAAACTCACTTTCACATCAGTATAGGGCAAACTCCCCCTCAAACCAAGAACCAACTCACAGCTGCTGCACCATATCAGAAAAGGCTTCACAACCACACCTTGGCAACTCTCTCCCCCTTTTTAGCCATAATTGGACAAACTCTGAATCTGCCAACCAACATACTCAGAACAAGATCCAGACTCAACAGCTACTACTGGACATTCTCTCCCCCTTTTTGGGTAACAATTGACAAACATTGGGGTAAATGTATACTTCTGATTGACACACAAATCTATAGAACCAGGTCCAAACTGTCAAGAACACCATGAACTTCACCAGTAACATCTTATCTGACAACTACTTCAACAAAAGATCAACTCCCCTATCTAAGATAACCAATGCTCATTTGCAAGAAAAACACCTTAAATGAATGGAAAACATAAGACTCATCTTCATGTCTTCAAGAGCGCACCCTCTGTTCAACACACCTGCTGAACGCACTCACTTAATGCTTGATCCTCAAACAATCCAAATACCAAAACTCACATGATTCCCTCTTGGTTTGTTATCTTCTCATGCTCCAAAACTCACATCTTGCCAAGCTGATCAACTTCTCTCTGTAATATCTACAGGAATGATCACAATGAACTCCTTGATCATAACACAGTCATTCCATATCATACTCTTCATCTTCAGACTTCCAATCAATACCTGATCTACTTCAGTCTTCTCTACATTCTCCATCCAAGGCAGACCTTCTACTTCATCATTCTCCCGTATGACTATGTAGAAGCTCCTTAGGCATAATGTATGCACCAAGCTTCAGAACCAGAACAAAATCATCCTTCACCAAGGAAATTCATGTCACAACACAAGTTAGAACATTTGTCACACACCAAGATATCATCACCATGATTCTTGATATGCTCCATCGACTGGACTTACTATTGCATAGTAATCCAAAGAACTAGAGAATTAAACTCTCATCCACCTTCAAGAAGAATAGTCTCCTTGAATCTTCAACTCATCGCCCTTCTGCCCAAGAGTAACTTGTTCCAAGACAATCCTCAATAATAACCAGCTGCCACACTCTGATTATCTTGATTCTTCGAATCCACTTCTGAGATCACCCAAATGCCACAGTTTGACCACCTCATTCATGAATCCTCATATGAAAAAGCCAACTGCTACAAATTGTCTTCTTCACGTTTGTCAAAACTCTCACAAAGATATCCTGATCTACCCACTGAAATTGATCTTCAAATCATATGTTCCTCTTGCTTACACTTAGAATCTCTAAGTCAGTAATATCTTCTCAAACCACAGCTCCTGTAAACTGTATGAGACAGACCTTTTTGAAGCATCCATAACTTCCATTACTGTAGATCACTTCTATCTTAAGCTGATGTGCAACATCACCAGCTGAGACTTCTGATGTTAAGCTAGATGTCAGAACATTATGACATCCAACTGTTGAATTCAGCTCTTCCTTCTGCCACTCAAAAGAACCTCCTCCCTTTGCAGAAACAGATTTCCATGCTCTCATAGACTTGATTCAACAATCAAGTTTGAGTAGGCAACCTCCATCCTGCTTAGAAACTCCAAAGACTTCAAACCTACCACATCTGAATCTTCAGAAAATAAGTAGTCCAAGACTACCCCATAGCAATACTAAGAAAGTCACTTCCCTTAGTAGAGCCGTCAGTAGAAAGCCAGAGATAACCGCCACTTATCCTCGACCTTCACAACCAGAGCAAACACCATTCTCCAAGCTGTACCCATCAAGATGTGATGTCTTCATATCTTTCAGCCTTAAAGCCAACACCTTGTCTGACTTGAGATGTTGGAAGTCATCAACATTCCACAATCAGTCTGCCTCTTATAATCCAAACTCATCCCAGACAATTTGGATGATACTCCATAGTAACCGATCAACCCCACCAGTTGATTCAAATCCAAAGTGCTTCACCCTTGAAAATACTTCCAAAACAGCCACATAAAGTAAATTCTCAAACCTTCTGCAGTCCTGCACTTTAACCTCAGACATATACATAGTCTCCCGTCAATGTATATTGTCATTAGTTGAATGCACAACATTATCCAAAGCAGACAAATATTCAACTATTGTCATGCAAGATACAACATTTTATCTGGTCTGACATCCTTTTCCTGCAGACTTGAGGCACTGGTTGATCCCTCTTTTGCTAATCCACACCACTGATCACTTTAGATTAGGTAAGTGGCTTGACCTGATACTTCACCGTGAGCATAACAAACTTCCTTTGGCTGAGAAGGCAAAGACTGAAATAATGTTTCAACATCACCAATCACACTAAACATGAATCAGTATCCAGCATCCTCTAATATTTCAAGAATCTTCAAACTTTTGATGTCATCCTCATTAAGGTACCACAACTAAGCTTAAGAGATAGCTTATCAAGATCTTCACTCCCGCATGAAAACTTTGACAGTGAAACTCTTTTGCTTTGGCTCTACCTTCTTCTTTCATCATCAAAAAGGATGAAGGAGTCACAGTACTGAACAGATTGGTCTTCTTCTTCTGATCCTTCCAGCCACAAGGCTAATGCAGACACCAACTCCAATTGACCAAAAGTTGCTTGACATATTAAGCTCAGCTTCTTTCTTGATGAATCTTCACACAACCCAGATGCCTCCTCTTCCAAGTCAGGAGTAGGTTCCAAACAGATGTGATCAACACATTTATTTAGCCCCCAAGCATCTGTTATGTCACAATCTGCTGGTAGGACATAAGTTCTCTTTACACCAAACGATCCTTTAATCACAACTCAGAGATTGACCTTGTAAGGTTGGAGGCAAGAATAAATTACTTCTTTCTTCAGACCTTTTTTCAACAAGCTCATATAAGAGTTCCTTTATGAGCTAGTTGAAGATGTCCTCATGTATCACCACACCACGTGATACCTCTTTAGAGGAGAACACAAAACCACCAGGAATTTTCCATCAGATATATATATACAGCGGAACATACACCAGAAAACTCCTCTACAACCTTCAGGCAATACATAATAACCCTTGCACAAACCGTGCCAACAATATTCTATCATGAATAGTCCATCCTTCACTCAAAGGGATCACACAAACAACTGACCAAGTGCATAACAAAGCAAAACTATCTTCCTTGCTCATGAACCAGAAAGTATCTTCCCTAGATCTCATCCAGAAACATACAGGATGCCTGCTCTAATACCAATTGAAATTCTGGTACAGATGTGTGATGTCTCTGTGTAATGTCACAACATCGCAATCTGCTGAACAAGGCAATAATAGAAATAGTAAATAACACACTGAATTGTTCACCCAGTTTCGTTCAACAACCTACATCTGGGGGCATACCAAGCCAGGAAGGAAGTCCACTATTAGTAGTATCAAATTACAGACTCAACATACCAGTTGACAATCTACCTAATTCAATCACTACCCAATGACCCTTCTACCTAAGTCCTCCCTAGGTAAGAGACTCCATCTCACTTCCAATCATAGCCATGATGTCTAGCAGTCAACTACACCGTCACTGCATCAACAACTTGATTACCTACAACTGTTCAATCATAAAAGACACCCTTTCATGACACACTTTGGAGTTGCTTCAAAGCTTCCTCCAAGAACAATACCAAACTCATTACCTATAGGTTTTTGAGTTACACACAGTGACCATCTCACAACCCGAGTGGTTCACTTAGACAAAGCCCTGATGATCTACATATTGGACCCGTACCTATTCTAGGTTACAAGCATTCTATTTATAACATAATCCCAACAGGATTTGTGCCTTCAAATCATATCATAACAGCTGCTACAACTCAGCAAAAGATTCTCCTACAAAATAGGTCTTCAATCAAATCTTCCTAATTTATCTCCATAATTAGAACTATTTATTCTCCACATCTTTTTGCACAAAAATAGTAACAAACTGGTCTCCATATCTTTTTGCACTAAAATAGTAACAAACTAGTCTTCACTTTTTAATCCAGCTGCAAGATCTTCTCCATAAAAATATCTGATATGATTTGAATTTAACAACAGATTTTATCTTCAAATCTTTTTAAATCTTCAGCCCTTAAACATATCAACAAATCTGCACAAAATCTGATTGCAACAGCAAATATTTCTCCCAAGATATTCGCACATTAAATCTCTAACAGATCTGATCAAATCAAACTTAAACACGCAGCCCTAAAAACATCACAACCTGATGTTTTAATGTTCTGGTATAGTGATGTCAAGACATCGCATGTGACATCACTCTTCAGCACTTTAACTCTTCAATACCTTAACATTCACTAATGTTATGACTCAATGTTAAGACCCATGACATCATTAACACCACCTGCTATAGATCATCATCTGTTCTGACATTAACACATCCTGCAGTGATGTTCTACTCTTATGTCAAGACATTCTTCATAACATTTTCCTGAGCAACATGTTTTGCAAAAATGCTGCTAACTCAGAACTTACAAAAGCCTTCTTCAGTAACACATTCAAAGACAACCCAATATCAACTAACACATGCGACATTAAGGAACCACGGCATTCCACTGAAATATGCAGAGCGTTGTTGTGATTCCTCCCAGCCGGAGTCAGATCTAAATCGGTGAAACCCAAACCATTACCAGCATTCACATGAGCCACAACCCCTTCTAACTGGTTGACAGATATTTCCTGCGGTACATAGGCCATATTCAAAACCTTCAGCAATGCATTTCGGTGTGCCTCATAGCACAACAGTAAGGATAGAATGGAAATCTTCGATGGAGTTTGGTGAAGTTGATCAACAATCTTGTAATCATTTTTCCTGATCAGCCTCATAAACTCTTCTACGTCTTCTGAGAAAGTATCCCCAGTCTGCTCCGTCATAGAATTATTTGCTTCCTGTGCCTCTGTACGGACTCATCCATCATCTATTTACCTTTGTCTTGTTTTGAACTGCCAGTTTGATCCTCGGACGGAATAAAGACTCTACCACTCCTAGTGATAGCCCCTGCTTCAACAAGATTTTTAACCCCTGTATTCACAACTAATGTCTCTTCCAATTCCTGCTTTTCACCATTAACAAACACCTCGGCCCCATAGTTCCATGGGATGGCCTTGGTACTCTCATACGGGACTGGTCCAGGAACAGTGATAATGACCGGCGCTGGTCTTGCCGGCGCTGATATAGTTATTGTCTTGAACGGAATTGTTATTGTGGCAACATCGATCTCTCTGTCAGTAACATTACTCTGCCTACAACCCCTGTCGAACTGTAATATCCCTTCGCTGATCATTCTCTGAATACCTGCTTTTAATAAATCACAACCGCCTGGTTGCGCCACACATTCTACACACCCTTCATCACAGCCGGGAAAAACCCCTCCCTTCAACAGTCTTTCCTTCACCACACGCAAGGGAGTTTGAACTTCGTTCACATCTGAAATCAAACTCAAGCCTTCACAGTCTTTAATGATAGCATTGACCCTCGGCTCACCGTGATTCAGTATCGGGTTCTGATTCACATTTGGAACATCATTGGAGAAATTGATGGCTTTGGAATCCACTAAATCTTGAACCAGACGCTTAAAAGCTCTACAGTTCTCAGTATGATGTCCGGGTGCTCCGGAATGGAATTCACAGTGGGCGTTGGCGTCATAACCGGGAGGCGGATTACCAGTAGGTGGAGCCAATGTTCTCTTCTAAATTAACTGTAGCTTTAACAAGTACTGAAATAATTGAGCGTAGGGAATAGGCGGAGTGTCAAGATGCCTATCCCGCCTAGACGCATTCTGTGGTCTGCGAGGAACCTGATTTTGTTGTTGAGACACTGCTAGCTGCTGAGGTGCTACTGGGATGGTTATAGAAGCTACCTGCTGATTGTAGTTCTGACGAGGTCCTTCTCTACCACGATATGATGACACAGAATTTGTATCTCCCTCCTTCTTCATATAACCACTGGCATAAGGCTTCTTACTTCCTCCAGATGAGGACCCATCACCGCCTGATATTTTTCCCGCCTTAATTCCGCTTTCCACCATCTCTCCTACTAAGATCAAATCAGCAAACTTTCCAGTCATACACGGTACCAGCTTTTCATAGTAATGACCCTGCAAGCTGGCCATAAACATAGTTATCATTTCACGTTCCAACATGGGAGGCTGAACCCTTGTTGCCAATTCACACCACCTCTGGGTGTACTCCTTGAAACTCTCATTGTTCTTCTGTGATAAGTTCTGCAGCTGTGTCCTGTTAGGAGCCTTGTCAGTGTTATATTGATAGTATCTAATAAATGCCCCTGCCAGATCTCTCCAACTACGCACATCTTTCCTTTCGAGTTGCATGTACCACTCCAGGGATGCCCCAGATAGGCTATCCTGGAAGCAATGCATCATCAGCTTCTCATTCTTTGCATGCGCAACCATTTTACTCGCGTATGCCCTCACATGAGTCCTTGGGCAAGTCATACCATTATACTTCTCGAAAGTAGGAGTCTGAAACTTGTGTGGGATAACAACGCCTAGAACCAGTCCCAAATCTTCCAGATCCATACCCAAAGCATCCTGATTCACAACACCCCTTAGCTGTTCCTCAATCAACCGGAACCTCTGATCATTGTCAATCTGGGGACCAGCATCCCCACCTGGCACAGAAAATGCATCTTCCTGAAGATCATCATACTGACGGCCATGAATTGCACCGATATTGTTACCTCCCTCCACTACAGTAGGAACCACAACATTTTCTCCTCCGCCCGGAGGAATCACAACACCAGCAACAAGATTACTTCCGCCCGAAGGGCCATTCTGAACATTATTACCAGTAACACCAGTATGAAGGACGCCCTCTTCGTCAATTCTCGCAATCAGTGGCTGAACGAGAGTCCTTAACTGCTCCTGGCCTTGAGAAACCCCTTGCATCAAATCCATGAATTGGTTCATGCGAGTCCGCATCTCAGTCATCTCATTTTGTAGTTGATCCATGAGTCTCTTCTGATTTTATCTGGTAGAATACCGATGAATGTGCTGATCTGCAATCCTGTATTGCGGAGGAGAACAAAGATAAGAATACCAGAGATAAACACCTGTCATGTAAAATGATTATGCAAAATGATTATGAATATGCAAATGCAAATGAACATGTTTGAATATTCGCAGGGCGATCCACCCCTTGATTCCAGTTTAACAACAAGATAGAACGGAACTTCTGCTCATATATTAAGAAAACCAGAGGAAAAACAAATGTCAACAATCACAAATCCAAGATAACAAGTCTGAACACAATAATCCTAGATCCCAACCAACAAGCCTGGCGGTGGTCCAAATAATGAAAGAAAATAGAAAACTACGGCATGTCATCAAAGTCCACAAGTGTCAATCCCCCCATCCATTATGCTTTTTGCTCCAGTCTTGAATTTCCTTGAACAAATTTTTGGTGTCGGGATGCTTCGGTCTCTGAATTAGCTCTTGAATGAGGACGTCTCTCCTATGCATGATCCCTTCCAAGTATCGGCAATGCAACTCCCAAGCGTCTTCTTCAGAAACATTATCCATGCTAGGACCCTCATTTCTAGATCTCTTCACTTCAGCTTGGATCTTCAGTTCCTCTATGGAGGCTATGGCTTCATTGAGTCGACCCTCGACTGCTTGTCTCTGGAATACCCCTGATAGGATCTCAGCGTCTTTCTTCTTGAGCTTCAACTTCAATTGATCAATCTGAGGTAGATAGTCGTCTTCCTTTCGCTTATTCTTGGGCATTGCAGTTTCTCGGTGAGCATTGAACCTGTGAATTTTCAACAAAGCCTTGTCCAATTCCTCCTTCTTAGACTCGAGAACCTTACTGATACCATCTAGAGCTTGCTTCATCCTTTGTCTGGATGCGACCTTGTCAGCTAGCTCCTTTTCTGCCTCAGCGAGAAGCTCTGTCTTCAACTTGGCGATATGAACAGCTTCACCCCGCTCATGTTTCAACTGATAAATTTCTCTTTGCAGCTTTTCCTTTTTAGCCCATAACTTGTTAAACTTATCTATTTCAACCGTGGTAAGAGGCTCTATCAGCAAGGGGTAAGATGGTGGTTCTTTGGAGAACAGCAAAAGCTCCTCCTCTACCCTTTTCTGGACCCAATCTTCATACGCAAGAAATGTTCTGTTGTTGCTCTTCCCAAAAGAAATCTTCCTTTTCTTGTGACGATCTTCCCAAGTATTCGCAGCTTCTTTTAACAGTTCTGGATTGGTTTCCCCACTCAGATATAAAGATTCTCGGACCTCCTCGTCTCTTGGCGGCTCTTTCAAGGCATACCCGAATTGTCTAACAGCAAGGATAGGGTTGTAGTTAATTCCCCCTTTCCTTCCTATTAGAGGCACATTTGGGAGACCTCCACAACTAATCATGATGTCTTGGCCCAACAAGTCACGGTTAACCCAAATCAGATTTTCTGCCCTCAAGCCCATCAATCTTTTGGACCAATCCAATGTTCCTTGAGTATATACAAATGCCCCAGATTTGGGAAGACGATCAGCAAACCATTTGTAAAAGACTGGCGCACAAAAATAAAGGGGTCCTCCCCTCCTCTTCTCATTTTTATAATGCACTGAATAATACAGATCTCCAAGCAAAGTAGGTACCAGATTCTTCATGGTAAATATCCAGACAACGTGCATGTCCACGAAATCCTTCATACTT
Source organism: Lathyrus tuberosus (assembly GCA_022829125.1). Classification (NCBI taxonomy): domain Eukaryota; kingdom Viridiplantae; phylum Streptophyta; class Magnoliopsida; order Fabales; family Fabaceae; genus Lathyrus; species Lathyrus tuberosus. The sequence goes on along the minus strand of JALAZF010000745.1, from coordinate 1,929,211 downwards.
GGAAACAACACCGTTCCATAGACACACATAGCCAAGATGGCGTTGAAAACTGACCAACATCTAGCTTTAGCATACACAGCAGCCTGTTCTATCAAAAATTTCACATGAAAGCCTTTACACCCTCCCTTACTGGCAACGTTATTTTTCAACAAAGGTGAATCCAAATGCAAAGCCTCAGAAACTTTTCTCAAATCAGGAAGTTCTTTAGAAGGATAGAAAGGAGCCTCTTTTTTAATGTCAACATCCAGAATGAGAGTAAATTCCTCTAATGTCAGAGCCAAAAGATAATCAGTGAATAGAAAACAACGCAGGTGAGGGTCATAGAACTGCACCAGAGTGTACAAAGCCCTATTCTCGTATTCAGTGATGTTGTGAGCAAAATCCAGAATTCTTCCATACTCTCCTCTAAAGTCTGCCAATACCCCATGTTCTACCATAGACACAATCTGGTGAACAGGATCCAGAATAAGTGCTGGGAACTTGTACATTATAATGTTCCTTTTCTTCTCAGTACTCATCCTTAATAGTCTTCAAAAACCGGAATCAAAGTTAGGATGCGACCCTGAAAATGAAAAAAACATGTTAGGATGCAGAATGATGATGCAAATGCACACATGGGATCAAGGATGCCACACACACTAAACAACTGCTGCACTGAACCACTGTATAATCTCAAAGGTCTGCCCAAATACCCAGAATACCAAAATAACCACAGTGACACATTGATAAATCTGCTGATCAGAAAACTGGGTATGTTGAAGGTCAATGTTACCTGCAAACCTGTAAACACCCTGCCCTCTCACATGTGGGTACTAGAAAGCCGAGGATCCTCAATATCACGGGCTCTCAGGTCGAGAAATGATGATACGTTCACCATTTCTGGTTTGGCATCATCACCAATCGAGGAGGCCTCAACTGATTCCCCTCAAAAAGAAAACATCCTATGGCAAGTCCTCAATTTCGGCACTGAGGTCGAGAAGCAATAGTACATTCATCCCTCGGGGTACAATACTATCGCCAATCGAGGAGCGTTTCCACTGATTCTTTACCAAAAGGAAACCCTATAGCAAGTTCCCAGCATTGGGTCCTCGGATCGACATGTGTAATGGGTTTGCCATTTCTGGTCTGCCATTACCACGTCTCGGGAGGAGTGCCGTTACTGAGTCCTCGGGAATGGCCGCCAGAGTCGACAGTTTTCCAGGTTACATTCAATTATCTGCACCAATGCGCAGGATAAAACATTACCAAAGAAAACCTCGTCTGGATGTGGAGTTTTCGTGTATACTATGTCTGGCCAAATGCCACACGAGTCACACTACTTGCCACGCTAATCCTACGTGTATGCTCAAGCCTGGGTATTGGGCTTATCCCTCATAACTCCCAACCCGCCAAACAGAAAAACAGTGCAGCAGCTGATAATAATATGCAATGCAGAAATGCGGTAGAAATAAAATACGAACAAATAAAGCAAAACAAAAACAAAAACACCCAAAGAGAACAAAGACAAGCAAACGCTAGGATTGACTCGCTTAGGGATGGACCAGCATAGGTCAACCAGAGTCCCCAGCTGTCGCTCCCAGGATTTTCATCCAGGTACAAACGCGAAAGTGGCACGGAAAAATAGAGTCGCCAACCGTGTAAATTTATCCCAAGAGAGGGAAAGGGAACACCGCATAAACCTGGGGAAGAGGGAAAGGAATGGCCATCGCAACCATAGCCTGGGTTTGGGAGTCGATTACGCGAGGGGAAGGTGCTAGCACCCCACGCGTCCATCGTACTCGATGGGATCCACGCTTGTTGTCTATTCTAAGGGTGAGTTATCCTAACATCAAGGGTTGTACTAAGACGGAGAAGGGGGAAAGCTAAGACAGACTCGGTAGTACGTCGACGTCCTAGGCCTAAGTACCCCCTTTGTGCAATGGGGAATTCAGAGTCAACGTAGTTCGGACCAAGTTCTTTTTGTGTTTTTTATGAGCAACGTTAAGTTCGCGTCCGGCAGTTAGGGTCGATGCCTGTTTGCGATTCAGACGGAAGGTAACGTGCCCTTTTTGAAAATAGCTTTTAGGTTGACGATCCCAAAGAACAAAAAGGTTTGAAGTTTGTTTGTGTTTTTTTAGGACAGAAGTGACTTTAGTTAGCTCATAACTCAACTTGAACCAAATTCTATGGCACGTGAGTGAATGCGTCGCATGGTCGCCCCCAATGGGACGTATGCTCAACACTCTAGAAGAGAGAAGGGGGACCCCTCAATCTTCATTTCCTATGTTTAAGGCTCGTGTGCAAGGCAAGTTGACCTTATTAAGTATCTTAGAGATGTTAAGAGATGAGAAGAGGGACTCAAGAAAAAAGAAAAAAACACTACGGGGAAAAATCTATCCTAATGTTATCATGCAAAGATGGCCCTAAGGGGAGGTTTGACAACAACCTAAGCCTAAAGAAAAGAAAAGATGAGAGAAAGAAATAATGAGAGTGAGCATGGATAACTATCCACACCCTTGAATAACTTACCTCAACCTCTGCATAAAAGGTTAGTACAAAACAGACATACGTAAAAGAAATGAGATAAATGAAACCCAAGCAATGATATATAATGGCAATCAAGTGACCTATAACAATCTAAACATGGTTTATGAAGTCAAAGACACAATCCCAAAACAATGGCACAAGTGCCTTTTCAAACAGGTAACCAGACATGATCAGAGATATGCATACAAGAAGACCTCAAATAAAAGCAATCAAACAATTACCAATACATCTTCTAAAATCACCAAATTAATTATCAACATATCTCAACCAGAAGCAAACAACATGTCCAAAATTCATGCCAAAATTCAAAATAAAAGTCACTCAAACAATCATGCAAAGTTCAGACAAGAAACATGACTCAATATGCAAAAAAGGAGGACTAAAATGCAATATGAAATGATTTTAAAAATGAGAGAAAAATATTTTAATGCAATGTAATGTGTTGGTGAAACAATGCAAAAAGAATGAGTTCAAAATGCTTTATGGATGATGAGAAATAAAATAAACAATTCATGGTATGCATGTATGAAATAAATTCAAAAAGAAAATAAACAAATAATTAATTTAGATGATAAAAATAAAATAAAAATAAAAAATAAAATTTGGGAAAATTTTATAAAACTATAAATATGATTCATGATTTTTTTTTGGGAATTTTTTAATGCAAGAAACTATTTTTAAAAAATAAAAATGAAATGCAATAATTAAATAAAAAATAAACATAAGGAAATAGGCATGGGGGTGCATCAGCAAAAGAATCACGCTGGAATTGTTAATGGGCTCAAAGGTGGGGGTGCGAACAGAAGGCCCAATCCAAAATCCATCAGAAAAAATAAAAAAAGGAGCACGTGGACTCAGTCAACCCAGTTGACTCACCACTCACCATCAGATTAATCCTGCGCTTATCATTAAGTCAACCCAAAACAAAGTAAGAGAAATCAATGGCCATGATTACCAACACACCATAATAACCATGCATGCACACACACAAACAATTGGTCAGAAATAAAAAAAAAGAACACGTGCATGCCATACTCCCTCATTAATGCGTTGGCACAATGTATGCCGTCTGATCATTTCAACGTACAAGATTAGTCAAACAAAAACAAAAGTAAATGTGATGCGTGGTGCAGATTGGAGGTGCACAATAATTAACATGGAACGTCACATACACAACCAATAAAATAAAAACAAAAATTAAAACGCGTGGCAACACATGGGCCACACGATCAAGGCAATGGACGGTGGAGATTACGTCCCTTACCTCCAAAACCCTACCTCGCCGGAAACTGCACCAGACGCCGGAACTAGGGTTCCAGTCGTCTTCTCCGACCACCTGCAATGAGAAAAAACCCAGAACACGCAAACAAATATACCCTCTTGGCCAGAATTTGATGAGGATCATTAATATACCGTCAAAAATTACAAACAACTAACATATAGAGCAAAACGAATGAAAGAAAGTTTGGTTCAAGAATTTCAAACGCATCGTACAATCAATATACGCATCCAAACTAAAAAAGAACTACATCAGAATGATCGGTGGGCATCACACATCAATATGCATGTCAAACAAAAGAGTTTTAGGATCATGAAAAACACCACCAACCTGAGGTCACGCCACCTATTCCCTTGCTATCAGCTTCAAGTGATGATTGCTTTGTGCTCTATGGATCCTCAGGACTCAGATGGTGAAAGAAGTTTTGGAAAAGCTCTTCTTGATTGAGAGATACGAATGAGAGAAGCTTTTAGGGTTCAAACTTTTTTCTCCACCAAATCACGTGTGTTTTTCTCTAACCCTAGCATGAGTAATCTTAAATACCTAGGGTTAATCCACTGATCAGCATTTGGGCCTTGTTAATTTTTTGTTTAATGAGTTTTGGATGATTTTAGAAAATTGCACTATGTGAAATACACCCTCTTCCATGCATGTACACCCAAATATTTCATGATGGATCACTTATTTAACAATTGCTAATCACACCTGAATTTGATTTGGGCCTTGAGATGTCTTGGTTCATGAGTTTAGAATGATCTTGCAATTTTGCACCATGTGAAATAAGTAATGAATAATTCATGGAATCCCTTGGTTCAAAGGCCCAAAATGATCCTTAAGGAAAGTTCTTTGATGTTAGAATGTGACATGAAGCAATGGAATCAATTATAGGTCACTATGTCCCAAAATGCAAATGGAACCATGAGAAAACCCTAAAAAACCACTTTGCCTCCTCTTGATAATAACTTGAGTTTCAAAAATGATATGGAGACCATCTAGTACTTGTTGGAAATGGGAGAAAAAGATCTTCAACTTTCATGTTTGAGGAAAATTCATTTGAAGCTTTCTTGATGATGAAAAGTCAAGTTGAATGTAGTGTAAGGGCTTGCCCAAAAAGGAAACTTTCAAATTATAGGTCATTTCCATATTTAGTAACTTTTGTACCAACCCTTGATTCTTGATAAATGGTATGAAACTTGACCCTTGAAGACTATATGAGGATGTGAGACCTTGAAAACCTTGAAGAGGACCTCAAAATTTCACAGTTGACTTCCCCTCTCACTGTTGACTTTTATCTAATTCTCCTGATTCCCAATCCATTGGCCAATTGAACTTCTCCTGAACCAAACTGATGGACAATCTTCCATTCCTAGATACTCAGGGACCCAAGAAATACCATGGAATCAAGTCTTGCCCAAAAAATCAGAAATAAAATGACTTTATAGCAAACCCTAGTTTTGGTACCCTCAGTCTAGGAGGAAATAACACAGTCTCCAAATCCAAATTCCTCTGAATATGATGTGTATCCTCTCCAACAAGGATAAGATATGCCATTTGGTGATGATAAAAACCCAAGGAGCTTGCCCATTGGAGCAATAAACCCAAGAATCTCAAAACCCCAATCTCTGCACTGGTTAGGAGAGAGTGATCCACTTGAGCTCTCTTGGACAATATAAGGACTCTTGCTTGAAGAACATCTTCTCCTCTTGAACTGCCTCAGGTACCTTGACCCCATGCTAAGAACCAATGATATGCACACATGATAATGTAAAAATGAAATGAAACATAAGCCAGTTAGTAATAAAGTAAGGAGGGCAAATTTTGGGGTGCTACACTAAAGACATGATTCCCCGACACCTACTTCAGGATCAGCAGTTGTTGATGCAACATTGCTCTTGCCTCAAAACGGGGAAAAAACTTGTACCTTAGTAGCCTGTCTCTGCCCCAATCTGTTGGGTATCAGCATGGATTGCCCCAATCACAAGGTAAGAAATAGTTTGTGTCATAGGATGAGTCTGATTCGACTTGCCCCAATGTATCGGAACAATATGCCCTTAATTAACTGTCTCTTGGGGAGGTCGACTTCTTGTGCTCTTGAGGTGGCCTGCCCCAATGTGAGCTCTGAAGTGATTTTGCCCCTGGCTGATCGATCTTTGGAGGAATGCCCCTGACCAAATGAACATGGAGAGATTTGTCGAATCTCATCGTGATTGGCTCAGATTGACTGAAACTTGAAGTGGCTAGGCCCAATGGAGTTTTCCAGGCATTTTTCCCCTTAAGGTGATTACACTTTCCATTGTGGAAACTTTCTTGATGTCAAGTGCTTGTTTGCAAGTAAAAAGTGTTTGTTTTGAAAATGATAATGTTGACGTTATGCATATTTCAGTTTTGAAATCCAAGTATGTTCACTAAGATTATGACATATAGTGAATGGATCACCATTTAGAATGCCATGTCAATATCAGCACGAATGATAAGCAAATCTTTGGGAGTCAGCTTTGACATGATTTTACTGTCATATGCTTTTGAAATAAACCCTGCTTCAATTAGGTCTTTTGTGGGTTGTAACGTGGTCTGGCTCACAGTTTAAGAAAGAAAGGATATAAGGCTCAAAAATTATTTTAGCCCACCCATTCTCCTTGATGTTCTCCAGTCCTACGTTCAATTAGTTTGACACAAGCGTTCACCTTTCAAAAGAGCTTTGAACAGTAGATGTGATGGTAAGGGAACCAACGAGAGTTTTGGAACGGCAGTTACTCACCTTTTGTTTTTGTCACATGTGATCACACGAACCTGTTATTATTGAAGATTTCTCTCTTTTTTTATTCTTTGGTTTACTCTTTTTGTTTTCCCTAATTTTTGCGTAGACTAACTATTTTGAGATTGCAGTCTATTGGGATGCCCTAATTTTTGCCTAAGTCCTTTGTTTTTGAGTTTTTGACTTAGCGGGCTTTTATTATTTTGCTTTTTTTTCTCGTGATTTTGATTTTTTCTCTCGAACAAAATCCTGTGACATGTGTTTGATTTGTAGGGTGAGTCGTGACTGCCTCGCTCCTTTGATCGGTGAGGGATATCCATTGTGGATTTGTGATTTTTCTGACCTCTTGCGAGGGATAGGATGTGGTTGATCCTCAGAATGGGGTGCTCCTCTTTTGAACTTCGAACGCATGGTCAAACTAGTTGAAGACTACCCTGCCCCTGGTTAAGATTGAGGGTTCTCGTATACAGAAAGAAACTCCTACTTCAAGGCCCCAAGGGGATGACTAGGGATTATCTTCCTTATAACTCCTGTGTTTGGGGATTTGAACAAATGCCTTACATCCTCAGCAGGGTTTTATTCAAAAGCATACAGACAGTGATCTCATGTCTTTTTTATTTCATCATTCTCTTTTTGATTTTGCTTGATCAAATTCGCGATACAGATAAAAAGTATGAGTGAACACGAATGAATTTATTCAAAACATACATATTCATTTCATTATAATTATCATAAAAAACAAACAAGTTTTACAAATAAACAATGCTTGATAAACAAAAAGATTACAAATGGGAAAGATGACATGATGGTTGCCGATGTTGAGGAAGCGCTCACAGGCTTATTCAAGGGATTCTTTTGCAATCTGGCCTCTACACGGTCAAGGGATTTCCGTTCACCCACGGTTTCTCACTTTGAACGGTTAAGTGCTTCTTGTCAATCAACTGTTGGAATTTAGCTTTAAGAGCGTTGCAATCCTCAGTCGAATGTCCAGCCGACCCAGCATGATATCCACACTGCACATTGGGATCATACCCAGGTGGGAATGGTTTTGGAGGGGGCTTCAGAGCTTTGGGAACCACTAGCGAGTTCTAAACCAGATGTGGGAAAAGTTGAGTGTATGTCCCAGGAATTGGATCTAGAGGGTCATTCCTTCGTTTTAGATTATTTCGGGGCTTGTGCTTGTTCTGGCGCTCTCAGCCTTGGGCTCGCTCATTATGAGTCTGAGGAAGCTGTTGATATTGGGTTGCGGCAACATGCGAGAATGAATAGTATGTCATAGGAGCCCGAGGTGCTTGAGGATGAACCTGAAGGTTAGCGTATGGTGGGAACACTTGAGCAGGGTGCATCAAACCAGGATTACCCATCCGATTAACAGTCTGACCAAAATGGATCCCATACGGAGTGTAGGGTGCCCCAGGATAAGTAACTGAAGGTGCAACACCAAAGGGTGCCCCAGGATAGGCGAAAGGTGTTCCAGAGTTAGCAGACTGAAAACTTTGGTAGGGGTATTGCCCAACAAGTTGAACAGCTGGAGGAATCAGCACATGAATAGGAGGACCTCTATTCTCAGATTTGGCAGATGTTTCAGCAATCACAGGTGCATACTTCTGGCAAGGCTTCTCAGTAAAGCAAAGCAACTTCTGATCGAAGAGCTCTTGGACTTTGTCCTTAAAGATGACACAGGCTTCTGTAGAATATCCCACATATCCAGCATGATGTCCACATGTGGCATTATGATCATGCTTAGGATGATAAGGAAACTTGGCCGGCTTGATTTCTTTAGGAACAATTGCCCCAGCATGAATCAGAATAGGCATTAGATGCGTGTAGTCTACGGGAATTAGATCATGACAATGACGTCTCCTCCCTTGATTGTTGTTCCCTTTGCTGATTTGCTTACGCTTTTGATTCTGATTACTTTGAGTGGTCTTCTGCTTAGACAAGGGGTGAACCAGCAGATTTCATGCATCCACATTCATGACCTTATCCACTTTTGGTCCATTCTGGGCTTGCTCATCAATCACAACCTGATCAGAGGGGTTCATTGTCATACTGTCTAGAAGTAGTTCCACAACCATGTCAGCTATGCCTTCCTCGTGCACCGTGCTCTCATACCCAACTTGTTCCATGATTCTTTGGCTTTCGGCGTTGGAGAATCGTTGTGTTTGGGCTGATGAAGGGAAGAAAGTGAGCTTTCTCTGGTTTGACGGTATGCAATGCAAAGGTACGTATGCATATGTTGTTTATGCAGATGGAATGTAAATGAGATATGCAACACCCAATGATTCAACAGTTAGATGATGCAAAGGTTCAACATACATATGATTATGCGATAACTCATGCTCAAAAGTTTGGCATACATGATGATGCAATAACATTATGCTATAACATTATGCAATAACATTATGCAATAACATTATGCAATAATGTAAGTTAGAGATGCAACAGCTTCTGGATGATCTGCACATGTAGCTCTATGTAGATGGGAAGATCTGACGTGCGTGAGAGAACAAAGGTAGGAAGTGGAGTGGTTTCCTACAAAGACCCATATCCCCCTCACAGGTGTGATCTAGACACAACAAGGTGGTCCCTAGAAAGGTCGCCCAAACCATAGGACTCAGAGTGAAAACCCCCCGTCGTAGTGAATTCTCACAGGACGGAAGTATTCTCAAGCGAATCACGATCTGGGATGTGGCTCTCGTGATAACCCAACGCGCAAAACACAGGCCTCACGACTATCCAAGTTCTATCCTATGTGTATACTAGGCCCGGTGTTAGGACCTTTCTCTCCAATAATATCTACCCCTCCCAACAACAGTAGAAAATAGCAGATATCCAGAATATGCAGCATATGAATATTCAAAGCAGTAAAGAAATGCGATAAATAAACATAAAGCTAAAGCATAAAAATAAAGCTGGTAAAGCGTTAAAGATAAACACCCAAAAAGCAAGGAAAGCAAACAAAACTAGGCTAAACCCCTCAAGGGATGGACCAGCAAGAGGTCAATCTTTCCCCAGCAGAGTCTCCAGCTAAAGATGGTTGGTTTACATCCTGAGTGAATCACACACTCAAAGATAACACAGAGTCGCCACCGAACTTTATTTAGTCCCAAAGGACAGGGAAAATATCGATAAAACCCAAGGGGAAGAGAAACGAGAACGGGGGTCGGTTATGCAAAAGGAAGGTACTAGCACCTAACACATCCGTCGTACTCGACGGGAACCATTTCGCTTGCTTCTAGGCTTGGGTGGGTTATCTATCTAAAGGTTTCTAGCTAAAAGAGAGAGAGAGAGAGAGAGAGAGCGAGAGAGAGAGAGGGAGAGAGAGGAAGGGGAAAAAGAAAGAAAAGAAAGAAAGTGGGTGCTCGCGGAGGATTGTGGCCCTCGTGCCTACGTACCCTCATAGTACAATGAGGAAATCAGAGCGTCGTAGTTCATGGAACCAGTGGACATAAAGGAAAGAAGAAAGGGAGAAGGAAGGAAAGGTGGAAGTGTTCTCGCCAAGACATTGCGTCTCGTGCCTATGTATCTGACATTCGAAAGAATGCAGAATCAAAGCTTCCGTAGTTCGGGGAACCGAACAGAAAACAAAACAAGAAAGAAACAGGGAGACGAAAGAAGTGGTGTCAAAACCAAGAGAAAGAGTGAAAGAAAAACTCTATTGGGGAAAACCACATAGTAAGAGCGATTGCACAAGAGACTAGGAAAAGAAATGCTGTCAAAACCAAGAATGAAAGAAACTCCGCTGGGGATAACAAGGAGGATTGGTGTCGAAACCCAGAATGAAAGAGCAAAGGAATAGAAAGGACTCCGCTGGGGATCCAAATAAAGGGGTGGTGTCATAACCAAGAGAAAAGAGAGATTCGGTATATTAACTGGCTGGCAGTGGTTAACCGAAGAAAGAGAGTAAGACCCTGGCGGGGAAAAAAAGCTGGTGTTAACAGACGGACTGTGATAAACTAAGAGAGAGTGTCGAACCAAGAGAAGGTGTTTTGACTCTGAGGGGGGGTGTCGGTATGTTAACTGATAAACAGTGGTTAATCGAAGAAAGAAAGGACTGCAACTCTGTGGGGGTAGAGAAGCATTGGTTTTAACAGAGAAGACTGTGATTAATTAAAAAATGGGTGTAGGACCGAGCAAAGGTCGTGACCCAAAAGGACGGGTGTAGGACCGAGCGAAGGTCGTGACCCAAAGGACGGGTGTAGGACAGAGCGAAGGTCGTGACCCAAAGGACGGGTGTGGGACCAAGCGAAGGTCGTAACCCAAAGGACAGGTATGGGACCGAGCGAAGGTCGTGACCCAAAGGACGGGTGTGGGACCAAGCAAAGGTCGTGACCCAAAGGAATTTGATACTTTGACTGAACAAACAATACTAGACTGAAGAAGGGGTATTCGAACCAAAGAAAGGTTACTAACCCAAAGAGGCAAGTATTCGAACCAAGAGGAGGTTGTCAACTGCTGGGGATTCGGTGTTCACAGACGGACTGTGATTAACCGAAAGGAGCGAGTGATTAACCAGGAGAAGGTGATTAACACGGAAAGGGGTTCAGTATTTTAACAAGCAAGCTGTGGTTAACTGAAAAAAGTGGGTGATTAACCAAGAGAAGGTGATTAACCCAAGGGTCCTCAGTATGTTAATAGACGAACTGTGTTTAACTGAAGAGATGGGTGATTAACCCAAGAGGAATTTAGTGTTTTAACAGACGTACTGTGGTTAACTGAGAAGGAGTGCAAACATTGGTGTTTTAACTGACAAACAGTGATTAACCAATCAATGGGAGAAGAACCTAAAGACGTTTGCGAACTCCGAAAGGGTTTCGGTTGTAACAAAAGTACTGTATTTAACCGAAGAAATAGGAAAGAAACTCTCCAGGGGAATCAAAGGAATAATGATTGACCACAAGAAAAGAATAGGGTATTGAAGCAGAGAAGGCTTGCTAACCCAATGAACAAAGGATTGTAACCAAGAAGGTGATCGATCAAGAGAGAAATCGAAAGAGATAAGAGTGATCAAGAATCGAAAAAGATTGCAAAAGAGGAAAAGAGTGATCAAGGATCGACTCGACTGGGGAGAGAAATCACACTACCGCCTGGAGATAGAGATGACTAAGCCAGGCACAGGGTCATTCGTCCCCTACCTGAAGTAGTCAGAATGAGAGTAGGAATTCTCCCTTCTTATTCCTTCTCTAACACACAGGGTGTAGTGTAGAAGTTGAAACTGACAGCGTAACAGCTCCAAGTTGTACAGTGCTCCCGTGTCGTGCATCGGTCGTCGTATGAATCTTCAACTCTGCGGGGGGAAAAGAGAGAAAGATCTCTAAAGGAAGCCTAAAGAAAGGGAAAAGGAAGGATCAATTAATCAAAACATGGTTTCGATTAACCAATCAAAGGGAAATGCTATGCTAACAATTTTCCAAGGAGAATGGAAAATCATTAAAGCAAAAGGTGTAAATTATTGATTATGCACGATTAAATTTGCTCAATAAAGAACAAACTTAATGTGATCAAGAAATGAAAGTGCAAAACAGTGCCAAACAAATATTAGCATGTACCACAAATCATGTGTCAAGTGATCAAAGATTGTACAAGAATTAGAATGTTCAAACAAATATCAAGAACATACCTAATTGCGAGAATTGATAAATCAATCATTGAATTATTGTAAATGTGCTTTAAAAAGAGGTTAATAGCATTTAAAAACACCCATAAATATTAAGTATATCAATCTAGGGAAGTTAGAGGAAGAAAGAATGTCAAACAAACTTGAAAAAGCTCAAAATTGGCCATTCTATTCAGTGGTAACCGGTTACTCACCACACGTTAAACGGTTACTTGCTCACAAATCTGCATTTTGGGTGAAAATTACACTGAGTAACCGGTTACTCACTAAGTGTTAACCGGTTACCACTGTGACACTGGCAAAAATAACAGAAAAACAGCTTTTCAAAAGTGGTTTACAACACTTAATCACTTATGCCAACCACCACATGCTAGGGCAAGAACTTGTGCATGAAAATTACATCATGTAAGAGGAATTAAACACAAATTACAGGCATTAATCATGAAGATCAAAGATCAAGCAATTGCATGATAAATTAAACCGAAAACGATCGAAATTTACATCGTAAATGCGCGGAAACGATCGAAACAGTGAGTAAAGTAAGATCTACCAACCTACAAGCCGGAGGATTGTCTTGGTAATTGTTGTGAATGAAACGTGATGAAGGTAAGTGAAGAAAACCAGAGAAAACCAGAGATTCCTTCACTTTCACTTTGAACCGTAGCGAAACCGAGCAAAAATGTGATAAAAGCTCCGAAATCGAATTTTCACCGTAGGATCTTGAAGCAAACACTTGGGATGAATCCAAAAGCTAATAGAACTCTAGATACTCAAGTATAATTGCAAAATGATGAGAATAATCAAAGAAAACCAGAGGAATCTTTAATTGTACTTCGAATCGTAGCGAAACCGAGCAAACTTCGACGAAAACTCCGAAATGCGAATTATTACCGAAGAATCTTGAAGCAAACACTCGAGATGAATTCAAAAGCTTATTGAGCTCCACAAACTCAAGTATAATTGTAAAATGATGAAGATAATCAAAGAAAACCAGAGATTCCTCAATTGCACTTCGACTCTTAGTGAAACCGAGCAAACTTCGACGAAAACTCCAAAATGAGAATTATCACCGAAGAATCTTGAAGTGATCACTTGGAATGAATCCAAAAGCTACTTAAGCTCCACAAAATTTAGTAGAATGGAAAGATAATGAAGGTTAAGCTCAAGAAAAAGCACTTTCAAAGTGAAAGTAGCTTTTCTTCTATGGTTAATTAAGAGCTTTAGTGAGGTTTGGTGAAGAAGATGAAGTAGAATGTTAGAAGTTGCAGCAAAATGGAGAGAGAAATGAAAGAATTGAGAGTGAAGAAAGTGTGAATTTGTGTGAATGATTGTGGAGGAGTTGCAAAATGGTGAAGCTTTATTTATATAGACTTTTGGTTAGGAGTTGCTAGGTTTGGAATTTGGTTTGGGATTAGCTTGGGAGTTAGGCTAGGAGTTAGTTACACTTGACTCGCCGAGTCAAGGTGGTTAACTCGGTTAGTTAGAACCAACTCGGTAACAATCCCAATGTGAGCTTAAACATCCAAAGGTTGATATGTTTGGAACCCAAGAAACATGGTGCACTTAAATTAGAGTGATGCATTGGAATAAATACACTTGGAATGTCTTGAATAGTCTTGAAATGTCTAGAGATGTTTAGAATGTTCCACACACTGCTCGAATCAAGTAGAACCAAAGTCCAAAGAGAGTGCATGGCTGCTGTCCCAAAAATGCAGCAGGAATTGTAAATTTGCACTGAGTAACCGGTTACTCACCACACGTTAACCGGTTACTTCAACAAATTTTGCCCAAATTTGCTTAAAAATGGGTGTTATGGCTCCGGTTCCGATTTTCCACCTCTTGTTTTGATGAATAGGTATGGAAACCCTTGTTTTGTGCTTGTTTTGATGAGGAGATGACTTTGAGAGGATGCAATTAATCGGGCTTGGAAAACCTGAAGATCCTGCAACAAGAAACACATAGAGAAAAGTGTGAATGCGTATGCCGATGATGCGAATGCACATGCTTATGCAAAAGAATAAAAAAGGAGGTTAAATTTTGGGTTAAGACAATTGGCAATAAAGTACTCGACTCCACATCTAGGGTCCATAGTGGTTTTAGGTCGAAGGGTGGAATACATCACTATTACTATAAGAATAACTTATGACACTTACATAACAAACTATGTAGTATTCTTATATCCATGACTTGTGTGATCCAGTCATCAATATACTCACATAATAGTCTCTATGCATTACTGTTGTCCTATTTAATAGTAAAGTTTGACTACGGATACTTTAAGAATAACGCTCTTATGTTTAATGAGGTCTCACGATAAGTCACACTTAACGGGTCATTGATAGACTAATTATTCTAAGGACTTTATTATGTCATATACAAATAACACAATAAATACAATACCTATTAAGTATATATATTAACAAACAATATATATCAAGGTCATGATAAAAAATCATATTAAGCCAATATTGATTGGCTATTGGGGCTTACTTCAACACTTAAGCCACCACGAATCCACCCTTTCTCTTATACCATCACCTCATCACCAACAACAACAACCGTCGCTCCCTGAGTTTCATTTCCATCCTCAAAGAAACACACAACAACCTGTTCACATAATCCGTAGCTCATCTCCCTCACCTTCGTTTTCGTTTCAACTCTCCGACCACCCTATTTACCATCATTGTTATTTTCGATGAGCAAAGCAACACTGCCTCACCAGCTAGTTTCGCCGACGAACATCAAAAACTCCGCCAACTGCAAGCACCGTAGAAACGCGACAACGTCACCACCATCGGCCAGCCACAACCTCCACACCTCAATGTCTATCGCCGCCGCGGAATTAATTGCTTTTCCGCCAGAAAACACGTCTCCACCCCGTTGTTTGTTTCTTCCCTCCTATTTTGTTGATTTCGCCTTCTACATAGGAAACAATATGTGATGTTTGTCTTGATTTTTGAGAAATAATTTTTGTTTTGAATGATGAGAGGAAGGAAATTGTTGTTCTGATAAGAGGAAAGGGAGTGTGTTTTAATGGGTGAGAGAAGAGTTTTATTGATAAAATGATATTTTAACAAGAAAAATAACACACACTTTCTGATAGAGAGAGGATGTTTTAATATTTTTTTTTGTTTAATGTATGCCACGTGTCTTTGAGTGTTTAGTTGTTGTTTTTTTTTAATTTGTCAAATTTGTTACTACACTACCAAAGAGGCGCCTCCCACTTTCACCTTGCTGAGTGTTTTTTTCTTCTTTTTTTATTATTTGTTATTATTGTTGTATTATCATTAGCGTTTAATTATTTTGGGCCTCTTGGGCCTACTTCCTCATACATCCTACCTATTCATTTCTACACCCTTTTTCATTCTTTTATTTTAATTTTATTTTTTCTATTTAGTCTAATTATTTAATTGATTTAATTTTATTTGATTTGTTAATTCGGTTCTCTTTAGTTAGCTGTTTTTTTTGTTGTTATGTGGATTACTTGATTTCTTGTTGTTTAAACCGATCTTATTTGTGTTTAGTCGATTGATTAGGTAGTCCATGTCTATACCTTCGCATGTATATAATCATTTCGTGCATTTTCAAAATCAATTTCAGTGATATTCCACAATTTCAATCAATTTCCATTTCACCGCATTTTTTAATCAATTTCAAACTATCACAAATCATTTTCAAACTAATGCGATAAACCCTCGATCAACATCGAGCATTTTTTCTTTTCCGCTTACTCGAAGTAATTAAAAATCTTTTCTTAACAAACACGAAAGGAAGACCTTTGGAGTCTCGCATTCCCCGAATCCTTGAATGATAGGTCCCGAGCCACACGTCTTGGGCTAGCTGCTTATTCTTTCTTTTGTTTATAAAATACTTAATATGAATTTGGACAAAAAAAAGGATTCTTAGAGTCTAAAATTCCAGTGGAACCCTTGAACAGTCGATTTCGAGACATGCGTCTCGTTCTTATTGAATGTTCGTTGTCCGTCAAAAAAATTTCATAAATATATTGAATGAAAAAAGATCATTGAATTCTAGCATTTCAGTGAAACCCCGAATAATTGGTCCCGAGGCTCACGTCTCGTTCTCACTAAGCATTTGTCATTTTCCTAAAACAAACTTCAACCAATCAAACCTACCTTTTTCTCGCCCCCGCGTGATCAAAACCTTTTCACAAATAGACAATATTTAGTCTTTTCTAACGTGTATATAAACTAGTATTTAAGCCTCCACCGCGAGCATACAAGTCAACTTTTAACCGTTAGAATGTGACCTAAAAATTTGTTCACTAAAATCAATCAACCAACACTCTTTTGCTACCAAGAACTACGTAGCTTTGAATTCCCCATTGCTCCTGGGGATACGTAGGAGCGAGATTTAACGTCTCGTCAAACACTATAACAAAAAACCTAAAAATATCTTTTGTCTTGCCACCAAACTATGAAGCTTTGAGTTCCTCATTGTACCCAAGGATACGTAGGAGCGAGGCCCGCAATCTCGTCTTGCACCCTGATAAAAAACATTTTTTGCGACCCTTTTTTCTTTTTCTTTTGCACATTCTATCATTCAAAGAAAACAATTAACCATAGTTAACATTCAATCGCAGGTCTAACTAAAAGGTTCCTGTTGAGTACAATAGATGTGAGGGGTGTTAATATCTCCCCCTTGCGTAATCGACTCTCGAACCTGAATTTGGTTGCAACTACCATCTTCATTTTCTATTAATGGTTTTACGACATTTTCCTTTTCCTTCTTGGAATAAATAAGGTTCAGTGGCGACTCTGTTCGATATCAATTTTTGCGAGCGTGCGAACGCTTCGTAAAGTATTGTATTTTTCAAGATGCGACAATGAAAGCATGACCGATTCCAACCCAGGTCGCCATTTTTTGGGTGTGGGATATATAATGTACTATTCCTCCATGATTTTACGAAAATATGGGTTTTTCAATGTTTGTTAAATTTCTTTATCTTTGTTCTTTAATTCCAGCCGCATGGGTATAAAATGTGCAACCATTTTATCTCGTATGGTGAGAAAATGTCTCCAAGATCTAAGGAACTAACCACTTCATTGCACCAAGAATTGAATCAAGAAAAGACAAAAGTGAATGAAGACAAAACCAAAGTTGAAGAAATGAAGATGAAGTTGAAATTTATGAACACTTTGACGAAATGTACTATGTTCATCACATTTGTATTGTTAATTGAATTAGTTTTTATCAAATGTATTGAAGTAGTTGATTTGGTTTAGTTGGATGTGATATTTTGTAACTTATTTTAAAACTTTGAATGTAACATTTTAATGTTGAACGAAGATGAACATAGTTCATAACAGAGCATTTTAATGTAACATTTGAATAAAGTTTGGTTTATCAATATAACATTTTGACATTCAAATGTAACATTTTAATTTTGTATGAATGTAACATTTTGACAGACTTTGGTTTATCAATATGACATTGCACAAATAACATAAACATTGCACAAAATATCATCAACTCTGAAACTCTTTTATAAACATTGCAAAAAATATCAGTAACATCTTATTCATACAACTTTTTTCTTAAACATTGCACAAAATATCAAAAATATCAGCCACATACAACTTGTTCTTAATTCTAGCTAAATAAGAACTTGTTCATAACAAAAAATAAACATTACAAAATAACAATTGAGCATCCTTGTTGTACCCTAATTTTGTCCGGACATTTCAAATATTTCAAAAAAAAAATGTCTATATTATGTTTAATATTATTGCATTTTTATTCATTCAAAAATTAAAAAAATAATATAATAATAATTTTCTTTTTTCTTTTACTCTAATTTTTCATTTTCTGACACAAAAATGTAAAAAAAAAATCTTTTGTTCCATAAAATTAAAAAAAATTGAATAAAAAATTATTAAAAAAGATTTATTTATTTTGCTATATTTAATTTTATTAGTATTCTCTTTTTAAAATCTTAGAAAAATATTTCAAAAAAAATTCATTTAATTCGTTTTTAATTAAAAAATCAACGAAATTAATTTTTGTTAATTTGCATTTAATATTATCATTATTTATTTTAGATTCCATTGAATTTAAACCCTAATCTTTAAGCTTAAATAGAGAGGCTTTTGGAAAAGTCTGGGGGAGGAAACACAAATTGTAAATGAATCAACGTCATGTGCCCTGCACACACTATGCCAAAATTGGACAAAGACAACGCTTTTTGGAAAAAGCGCTGCTATAAGTCTTTAAAAAATTTCTCTTAAAAAAAGCGCTGTAAAAGTCAGCCTTTAGAAAGCGCTTTCTAAAAGCGCTGTTAAATGTCCAAAATGGAAGCCACCTTAGAAAGCGCTTTTTGAAAAGCGCTGCTATATGTATTACTTTAGAAAGCGCTTTAAAAAAGCGCTGTCTAAAGGTTAACCTTAGAAAGCGCTTTCAGAAAGCGCTGCTATAGGTTTTAAATTCTCCCCACCTTAGAAAGCGCTTTCTGAGGAAAGCGCTCTTATAGGTAGCACTTAAGAAAACGCTTTTTGAAAAGCGCCATCTAAGGTCATTTATGAATTAAAATATAAAACAATTTCTAATCATTTTCAGACACTTCTTTTCATTTTTTTCTCTCGACCGTTCTTCTCTACTGAAACGCTTGCTATCGTTCTTCTCTGCTGAAACCCATTGCCATTGTCGTCGTTCATTCACCATTGTCGTCGTTCATTTGCCACTGCCGTCGTTCATTGTCGTTGTTCATTTTTTTCCGTCATTTTGGTTGTTCATTCACCATTGCTTTCGTGAAGAAGAAGACGAAACGAAGAAAAGGTACGATTTTCATTATGTTTTCATTCTTGTTTTCATTCTGTTTTCATTCTTGTTTTCATTCTTGTTTTCATTTAAGAAGAGGTACGATTTTTGTTCTGTTTTCATTCTTGTCACTACCATTTTGCCGTCGTATTATTCCGTCACTGCCATTATTTTTGTGCTGCCAATATACGCCCTTAAAAACTTTGGTGTAGTGTTGATATGGGTAATGACCATAGTTATAAAGTTTTGAACATGGTTACATACTTCTGACTTATTTTTGAGAAGAATGATCCATACATAGACTGACTTATTTCTGACTTATTTTTGAACATGTTTAGAATGACTAATATTGAACATGTTGTTTCTATTTTCATTAGTTGTTGTTTCTATATTCTAGATTAAAGAAAGTATGATAGTTATTGTAATATTGATAGTTTTTATATTAATGGAGTTATGATATATAGAGCCATGAAAGTGGAGTTATGATAGTTATTGTATTGCATGGTCAAAGAAAGTATGATATTTGTCTTTGCATGAGATGTTTATCTTGCTCAATAATTGCTTTGATGGTTATCTTTGATATGATGATTACTTGTTTAAGTCTGATTTAAGCTTGATTCTTGATAGATTTAGGTTATCGTATGAATGTTACTTGTTTAAGTTGATGCATGTTTACTTGTTTAGGTATTGCTTAGATTTGAATCTTGTTAGGTTTAGGATGAATTGCTCTAATGCTTGGTTACTTGTTTAAGTATGCTTGGTTACTTGTTTAAGTATGCTTGCTCTTAAGTATGTTGCTTGTTTGTGATTACATGTTGCCACTTATCAAGTTATGACTCATAATTGGTCAATTAATGATATTTCATTTTATGATACATGTACAGGAGGATCTTGGTAATTCTAACCTATCTGGACACTGTGTGGGTCTAGAAGTTGTTTACATCTCTAAAGGTAAATATTTTTTATTTTTGTTTTTGTTTAGTTTAATTAGTATAACTATGGATAAGAAATGGATGGCTTCAAATCGATTGTCAAAAGAGTACGATAATGGGGTATCGGAATTCGTTAAGTTTGCTGTTGCGCACGCCAAAGACCCCAGTCGAATGAGATGTCCTTGCTTGGGTTGTTGTTTTAGGAGTCGGGTTGACGTGGTTCAGTTGGCATCGCATTTAATGAGGAGTGGAATTGATATAAGTTATACATGTTGGAATTTGCATGGTGATAAAATTAACGGGAATGTTGAACCGGGGGATAATACGGCCTATGCTTCAAACGACAATGGCACAGATACATACGATTCTGATCGAGTCGAAGAGATTGCAGAAGCACTTGAAGAAGATCTTAAGGATTGTCCCAAAATGTTTGAGAGGTTGGTAAGCGATGCAGAGAAACCGCTATATAATGGTTGCACCAAATTCACAAGATTGTCTGCGGTATTAAAGTTGTACAACTTAAAGGCGGGCAATGGATGGTCGGATAAAAGTTTCACAGAGTTATTGGCCCTTATGAAAGATATGCTTCCAGAGGATAATGTTCTTCCCAATCGAACATATGAGGCCAAAAAGATGTTGTGCTCTATTGGCATGAGCTATGATAAGATATATGCGTGTCCAAACGATTGCGTTTTGTTTCGAAATGAGTATGCATCGTTAAATGAGTGTCCTAAATGCGGTGTCTCTCGATATAAGGAAAAGTTGTCTCCAGCAAAAGTCTTATGGTATTTTCCTATAATTCCGAGATTTAGAAGCATGTTTCGTAGTGAGACCGATTCAAGACACTTGACTTGGTATGCAGATGAAAGAATTATTGATGGAAAGTTTCGACATCCGGCAGATTCACGACAGTGGATGAAAATTGATGATGATTATCCTGAATTTGGAAAAGAAGCAAGAAACCTTCGCTTGGCATTATCTACTGATGGAATGAACCCACACGGTCTTCAAAGTATCTTACATAGCACTTGGCTTGTGATCATAATGATTTATAACCTACCTCCATGGCTATGTATGAAGCGTAAGTACATGATGTTATCTATGTTAATTTCTGGGCCTAGACAACCAGGGAATGACATAGACGTATACTTGGCACCCTTAATCGAAGATTTAAAGTTTTTGTGAGAGAACGGTGTGGAGGTTTATGATGGGTATAGGAAAGAAAGTTTCAACTTGAGGGCGATGTTATTTGGCACAATTAATGATTTTCCAGCATATGGAAATTTATCAAGGTACAGCATAAAAGGTCAATGTGCGTGTCCTATTTGTAAAGATAAAATAGATTAGACGCAATTGGAGTTTGGTCAGAAGAATGTATTTCTCGGTCATCGTAGATTCTTAAATTCTAATCATCACTATCGTGGGTGGAGAAAAGAATTCAATAGAGAGGCAGGACATGGTAGAGCTCCAACTATATTGACAGGTGATCAAATTTTTGAAAAGGTGAAAGATGTGAGTACTCAGTTTGGAAAGGCTTTTGCACATACACTTGTCAAGAGTGGGTGGAAGAAGAGGTCAATTTTTTTTGAACTGCCATATTGGAAGTCGTTGTATGTAAGACATTTTCTCGATGTTATGCATATTGAAAAAAATGTATTTGACAGTGTTATTGGTATGTTACTCAATATACAAGGAAAGTCTAAGGATGGCCTTAAAGCAAGAAAGGACCTGGTAGCGATGGGAATAAGAAATGAATTAGGACCCATGAAGAAAGGAACACGAATATATCTACCACCTGCTGCTTATACTCTATCTAGAAAAGAGAAAAAGGTATTGTGTAAGTTTCTAAGTGAAGTTAAAGTTCCAGAAGGATACACTTCCGATATTAGAAGACTTGTGTCTATGAAAGACCTCAAGTTAAAGAGTTTAAAGACGCATGACTGCCATGTTATAATGGAACATTTTCTACCAATAGGTATACGTTCTATTCTGCTAGAAAAAGTAAGAAGCGCAATAACTAAATTGTGTTTTTTCTTCAAGTCAATTTGCAGTAAGGTGATCGATCCTGCGATCTTACCAACATTGCAAAAAGAAATAGTTATTACTTTGTGTGATCTTGAAATGATTTTTCCTCCCTCGTTTTTTGACATAATGGTTCATCTAGTTGTTCATCTGGTGAAAGAGACACAATTGTGTGGACCGGCTTATATGAGATGGATGTACCCTGCTGAACGTTATATGAAAATATTAAAAGGGTATGTGAAAAACCGAAGTCGACCAGAGGGCTGTATTGCCGAACGATACATTGTTGAAGAAGCGATTGAGTTTTGTACTGAATATCTGTCCAATGTACAATCAATTGGACTCCCCAAATCTCATATTGTCGAAAAAAAAAGAAGGAAAAAATTTAATTGGAAATAAAGTTGTGACAGTATCAAGGGTCGAACGGGATCAAGTGCATTTGTATGTTCTGCACAATGAGAATGAGGTTGAGCCGTATGTTGAAATGCACAAAGATGTTCTCCGAAGTTTAAATCCGAATAGAAATGAGAATTGGATAGTACGAGAGCACAATCGAAGTTTCATACCTTGGTTTAAGGATTATATTTATACAAAGTATTATTCAGATCCCGCTTCAATAACAGAAAGGTTGAGATGTTTAGCATATGGTCCAAGTTTGGTTGTGTTTTCTTATAGCGCATACGCAATTAATGGATACACATTTTATACCAAAGAACAAGATGATAAAAGTACTATGCAAAATAGTGGTGTCACTGTGGTAGCTGAAGCAATGCACATTTCAAGTGTGAAATATTTAAACCCCAAATTTGAAAATCTGTCATATTTTGGGATTATCGAGCGCATTTGGGTGTTTGATTATGATAAGTCTCAGATTCCTATAATTCGTTGCAAGTGGGTTGAAAATAATAATGGCGTACGAATGGATAAGTCAGGATTTTTGCAAGTGCATCTTAATAGGGTGAGGTACAAAGATGAGCCTTTTATTCCAGCCTCTCAAGCTAAACAAGTGTTCTATGTCACTGATCCGACAAGTACGAAATGGTCTATAGTGCTTTTATCTAACAAAGTAATTGATGAAAACATTGGAGATCAAGGTGATATTGATGTTGATATTGAATCATTTACTAGAAATGATCAAGATGAAAATATTATAGCGAATGAATCATATACAAGAAATGATCATAATTAGGATATTTGGATTAATCCAACCGTCCGTGTTGTTAAGAGACGGGTAGAACATATTCCAACCAAGAAAAGAAAGAGGCGTTAGTGAAAAAGGTACTAAGATTTTCATTCTAATTTCATTCTAATC
This sequence comes from Lathyrus tuberosus, assembly GCA_022829125.1. NCBI lineage: Eukaryota > Viridiplantae > Streptophyta > Magnoliopsida > Fabales > Fabaceae > Lathyrus > Lathyrus tuberosus. Next base: position 1,905,988 of record JALAZF010000745.1, on the reverse strand, counting down.
TTTAATTTGTATCTTTTGCGTAGAAATTATCCATCTAAACTTTTGTTATATTTTACAGTGGACACTGGTTTTTGGTTGCCATTAATCCTACAAGAGAAGTATACCGAGCACAAAGAGAATCTCGAGTAGCACGGGCTAAAGCAACCAACGTTACATGGGTTAAAGTGGAGGTATATTAATTTTCACAATGTTGCTTATTAGTGATGCTACTTGATAACACAAAACAACTATATATTAATTCTTATTTGTTTGTCTATGTGTAGTGCCCTCGTCAGCGTAATGGCATAGACTGCAGGTATTTCGTTTTGAGGTTTATGAGAGAAATCCGTTAAATGGATCGATTAGAGATTCCTATTACGGTATGCATGGATTTATAACTTAGGATTTATTTTAATATTTATCGGATATGTCATATAATTTATTATTTTTAACTAAATCATGCATATTTTGTTTTGTTATGTAGTACTTTGATGAATACGCCTGTTCTCATTACACGAAAGATAAATTGCAAGAAATTATGGAGGAATTATGCGAATACCTTATTGAAAAAAAAATCCTATATAAGGTATAGGATTATGGGATTATGTGAATGTATAGTTTTGTGAATGGTTTATTTTATGGGATTGTATAGTTTTGTGAATGGTTTATGCCCTTTATGTGTTTTTGGATTGTAATTGTATAGTTTTGTGAATAGTTAATGTAAATAACTTGAATTATAATGGAAATGGTTTATGTGGTTTATGTGATTTATGGGATTAGTGGAAATGGTTAATGAACCATACTAGAAATTGTTAATGGAAATGTGAAATATACAGGTTTATTGAAATGGCTTGAATTATACAGGTTTCTGCATAAAAAAATGGTTAAAATGGGATTTTTAAAAAAAATCATTAAAATTATACGTAGAGAAAAGACAGCGCTTTCTAGACAAAGCGATGTCTATAGTTCACAAAAGAAAGCGCTTTTCCTAAAAAGCGCCCTCTAAAGGTATGGGAAAATTGATAATTAAAATTATAGGCATACATTAGACAACGCTTTAAAAAGCGCTGTCTAAAGGGGGCCTTTAGACAGCGCTTTTTTCTGAAAAAGCGCTCTCTAAAGGTATATAAAAAAATTCATTAAAATTTTATACGTATACATTAGATAGCGCTTCTGCAAAAGCGCTGTCTAAAGGCCCACTTTAGAGAGCTCTTTTACAGAAAAAAACGTTGTCTAATGTATACTTTAGAGAGCGCTTTTTCATAAATCAAAAGCGATGTCTTTACCTACGACAACACTACCTTAGGCAGCGCTTTTAAGCGTTGTCTAAGGCCTAAAAAAGCGCTGTCTAATGTCTTGTTTGGCATAGGGACACTTCATAACCACCATTTTTCTCCTCACCATTTTCCTTTAATCATTGAAATCACCTTCATCAACCATCAACAATCATTCATAACCTTCATAACCTTTCACGATATACTCATAACAACAAACCATAAAATCATAAACAGAAGATCACAACGGACCAATAATCAGTAACAATTTCATACTCCATTTTGTTTCCATTTTATAAAAATCAAACTCACAAAGTACAACTCAAAACACCATAACCAAACAGAGTAGAAAAAAAACCATTAAGAGGAACAAAGTAGAAACAAAATAAAAGAAGAATAGTGGAATTCAAATCGCTCGTCAGAATCTGCAAAAGTTCACTGGAATTTCGAAAATTCTCGTCGGAAAATTCAAACCTTCACCAGAAAATTCATACTCTCGCCAAAATCTAGAAATTTTCTTCGAAAAACCAAACTACCTCGCGCCACCGATTACAAGACCAATGGGATCACAATCTTCATGTTTTTGTTCATGGGGAGTCACATCATCTATAGATTGTATGCCCTTGGTAAGCAATCTATATCCCATGCTATTAATAGCACAAACAAGAAGTAACATTTCATCCTTACTTATCACATCTTCACACAATGTCTCCACATCTTCTACTGCATGATCATGGTTATTAACAACACCGTCATTGGTTATAACAGTATCAACCTCAACATCTTCATGGACATGATCATCATTCTCCTTATGCATTTGAGACTTTTTCAACATGTCAGACATAATGTCTGACACATCTTTATCATCATCATGATTTCCTAGATTGGTTTCCTAGGCTTCCTCACCAAAATCCTTTTGAGCGAGATAATGATTTATTATATGCCCATACAAGAGTGGGACATCAATCCCATTTCTACAAGCAGCTAGATCAGACTCATCAACATGTGGAATTTTGTTGAGAGAAATATCTGGTACATATTTCTTGACATACAACCTGTAGCTAGATTTCAATACACTAAGAGTAACACCAACTCCAACTTCACCAAACACAATATTATCTTTTTGGTTAATCAAAACTCCAAACAAATGAGAAGGAATTATAACAGGAAGAATTATGCCATAATCGCTATTCTTCTTTAACTTCTTCTTTTGAACTACTGTTGGTTATTCAAAGTTGGGAGAACCTCATGCCTACCATTAGCCTTCCCTTCAAGGACAACTTCTTGCTCGAGTCTCATAAAGTCTAAAAATGGTAATTCATAATCATGAGTAAGATGTTGAAACATCTTGTAAGACATCTTGATTTGCTTCTCAAGTTGACAACCTTCATAGATATTTCCTTTTTCAATTTTGAGTTTAGTACACATATGACAACTTTATCTGCAACAACCCCCAAGCTTTATGTACCAAGGCTAAGTTTCAGTTTCTAGCATGTCTTCCATGACATCTAAAACATTATCTTCAACATTCTGCTCTACATTGGTAGCCACCATCTTCATCTTTACAAATTTATTTCTCTTATGCCTATCACAAGGTACACTGCAACTTCTTTCTCCTACCATTTGTTTAATGCAGCTACTTTCAAGATACCAATCTTTATAATAGAACTCCTTGTGAGAGAACCAAGCAACAAGGATATTAGGCTTGTCATCCAAAACTTGTTGATGATGCCTTTGAACCTTCTCATTCCACTGAGGATGAAATTGTTGATGGTGTGGTTGACTACCATAAACCCTATAGTAGTACATTGGAATTGAGGAGTCACAATTAATGAGCTAGTAATCATGTTTGACCAGATGTTAAGACATGTTACCTGATATTCTGCACTCTATTTTCTGAATAGGAGTAATACACCTTTTCTTTGAATTTGATGTCTCATCAGCCTGCAAAACCTCTTTAATGTCTTTGAGGGCTACAAAATTGTTTTCCTTGATTAGATTCACCTTCTTCACCATTAGTGACATTGGAGATTCTTCTTTGCCTTCTTCGAAAACTTGTGCATTCAACTTTAATATGTTCAAAATCTTTGCAATTAAGACATTAGATCCTTTTGCATCTGTAGGAACAATTAAGATTTTGTCTTTCACCATTCTTTTCTTTATGCTGAATGTTCTTGACATTAGTAGGGACTTTCTTCCCAGATCTCTTGTCAAGTTGTCTTATGACTTTACTAAAGATCTTAGCAAGCCGGAGATTTTCTTCATAATTACATTCTGCTTAGACATCACAATCTTCATATCTATCAATAATCTTCGGAGGATTCTTAGCACCATAAAAAATCTTTGGTTGATAAACAGTTCCTCATTCTTTGAAGTTCTCCATCTTGAACAAAATAAGAACCCTAAAACTCACCCAAATAGAACAAGGTGTTAGCTCTGATGCCAAAGGAAATCATGTTCCTGAGGGGACAAATGTTGGACACAATGTTAGGACAACTGACTCAACTTCTTAAACCAGAATGACAATAATGTGACAACAATAAAACAATATATAAAGCGATAAAATAACACAAGAGATTGATAACTCAGTTCAGTGAAACCACACATACATTTGGGGGCAATCTACCCAAGAAAGGAAGTTCACTAATTTGAATTAGAACAATTAGTCTTATAAGAACCTCAAACCCTACGAAGTTATATACCTCTCCTTAATCCTAGTGACTTTCTATTCAGGTCTCCCATAAAATATGAGAACCCCTCTCACTTTCTCTCAATCACTAACCCTTAGTGATCAGCTTAACCATTAACACAATGATTGTTGAATTTACAACTCAACTAAAACAAATCAACAACTATGCTAAGTTACTGAAACATAGAGTGGTGTATACAAGCATGTTGAATTTACAACTCAACTAAGACAAACTAACAACTATGACAAGTTACTGAAATATAGTGTGATGTACAACAAAGATTTAACACTAATCCTTATGATGGAATTAAAGTGAAATGAAAAAATAAAAAACCTTAGACACAAAGAACTTAATCTTGTGTACAAACCCTCAAGTAAAACATAAGAAATGAGTCTCCTTATATAATAACGTCTTTTAGGCTTTTCCTTATGGATCTCTAATTTAAATTCGTCCAGAATAATATAGAATCTTGTTAGAATTGATTGCGCCATAAAATCTCCAAAAGATTTGATTTGTTACATTCAAATTCAAATTTAAATCTCCATTTAAATTTGATTTGATCTTCAACAGCTGTCAAACAAACCAACCATACATAACTAACAAAATTGATTAAAATCTAATAAAAAAAGTTGCACCAAACAACATGCTTTATGGCCTGCTGACAAGGTCATATGTTGTGGCCTGCTGACAATATGCTTTGGCAGCTCTGATTTCGTCTTGAATAATAGAAAATTTGGTTGTGATTTGTTCTTCCACAAAATTCTTCAAAAGACGCGATTTGCTATAATTCATATTCAAATTTAAATCTCTAATTTAAATTGAATGAATTACGTCCAATCTAATCAAACAAATCAATATAAATGTATTGCTACAATATAACAATAAATCGACAACAAATCTGATTGAGATCCAACCAGAAATCACGGTCCAAACAACATCCATCATGACCCGCTGACAAGGGTAAGATATTGCAGTGCACACATGTTGGAACATCGTGTTCCACATATTGCACTAGCACATCCAAATTAACGTTTCTCCATGAATTGTAGATATTCTTAGTAGTGAGAATCTTGATAGAATAATTCTGAACCAAACTACGATATTATCAGTTTGTTGCCAGAGACCAAATATTGCAGCACACATGTTAGAACATCGTGTTCAACATGTGTCCCTTCTGCACCTGATCCAACTTGAGAAAATTCCATGTTGTTTTGTATAATGTAGTCAATTCTAAAATGACCAACAATTTTTCTCCATCATTTATTTATCAAATGCTTGATATATCGACAAACAAATAATTATATTGTTTCCTCGATAAATATTCAATATATAACCAAATTTTCATAGAATCGAAAGATTTGGAAAGACTATATTCGCTTGTTCTTATGGTGCCTTTTGTTTTGAATGATTCCTTTGAACTCTGCAATGAACATTCTATTTTTAAAGATGCATGATGACCCTCTTTACATATCTAATTTAGACATTCTTAAAAGTTTTCATATATCATTTTATGTATTTTGAAAATCAATTCATGAGTGCCTAAGACAACTTAAAATTGATACTTGTGAGGTGTGAATAACGTTAATTGGTATTGAATTGGAAGAAATGTTACTTTATGGTAAAATAAAAAATAGTTATTGGACATAGAATTTCAAATAACGGGTTAATAATTTACCAAACAAAGGTGGAAGCAATTGAGAAATTACCATCCTTAAAAGTTGGCATTTTCACAATTTGTGTTGCTTGTATATACATGAACACTTTCAATCTTTGAAAATTATACATAATCAAATCAAATATTAAGAACCAAAAAATAAAAATTGAGAAATAATACATTTTTTTTAATCAAGAAAAGAAAATATATATTAATTCAAAAAAACAATACAAAACTAGATGATCCAACCACTCCTCAAGGATTAAATTTACATCAGAAAAAGGTGGCGTCTAATCTTAAGGCTTTGCCACTCTCTATAAACCACACTATGTATGATTGTTGTGACTATGTTTGTATTATCCACAGTATTTCCAAAAGCTACACTATTTCTATATCTCCAAATATTTCTATATCTTCAAATGTTGAGAAATAATACATTATTTGAAAAAAAATTATGATATGACAACGATATAATCTCTCTTTTAAGAATATTTACAATAGAAAATGTCAAAATTACAATATTCACAAAAATTATATATTTTTTTATTTTAGATGGCAAAAAATATATATTTGACCTGACCCGACAGCCCCTGTCCCAAATCAAATAGTTAAAAAAATCGATTAATCAGATACAAATGTATAAAAGGTCTGATTTTTATTTACATGACGCAGATGAGACGTTAAAATCTGTCTCACACCCACCTTTGTCCTACCCTATTAAACTTATTTTATTACTTTTATTTTTATAATTTTATTACTTATTTACTTTTTAATCTTAAGTTATTAATTTTAAAAATTACAATTTTTACATTTTAGGGCAGGACGGGATGGCAAAATCCATTTTCTATAGAGAACGATGTGAATTGTCAATTATCACCTCTAACTCGATTTGAGACGAATTGATAGGTGTAATGTTTAGCTCGTCCATTCGTGTCATGTCTACTTTATTTTCTTGTCTACTTGTAAGAATCACGTGTTTGAATGGCGTGATTATTATCCTTAATGTTATTTATTGTTATCTACACATCATGATGTCTTTTTGTTTATTTATTGTCTGTACAAAAAATAAAACAAACATTCAGTTTTCGTTTGATATAGTGTCATATGATTAGAAGCCTAATTCATTTTCTATTTCATGAGCAAATATTTTGATTTTATTATAAAGGAGTATGAAAAAACTTCTTGCAACTGTGGCATGCGCACTAAAGTCATAGCATAAATTTTATAGGTTCTTTCCACTTAATAAGTAGTCCTCGTATCTTCTATAGATAGAATTTATACGTTTAATTGTTATCTTATAGGACTATGAGTCTAGTCTCTTTAATTGAATTAAATTCCTATGACTAGCATACCATTTATTTATGTAAAAAGAACATTGCAAATATTTTTGAAATAAATCAATACAATACTGCCACATTTTTAATAAAAAATAAACATTAATATTTCATTAACTAATAAAATATTAAATTTAATAATTTCAGAATATACTTGTAAAAAAAAGTGTCCCAAGTTCCATCCTCACTAAACAGTTCTTGTCTCTATGCATGATCGGACACAGTAATAATCACGCAAGTATCAATTTATTTCTTCTTTCGCTGAGAAGGAGGCACTTCTCTAGAACTAAATTCTTCTTCACAGTCGAGCCCTTGATACCAAGCACACACATCCTCCTTCATTTTACCTCCTCAGAGGATACAGGATTTAGCCCGGTATGATAAGAAGAAAGGGGTCGACAAAAATGAACTCGAGACCAGTACTTGAAAAAATCAGTCTTGCAAGAGCGAAAGAATCCAACTGGGGCCAATAACAAACAAAATGAAAAGTGAACCATAGGAGTAATGGTTTTCACCAACATGAAACATTCAAGAAAACTACCCCAATCATTAGTAAAAGAGTTAAACCAAGGGACATTAGGACGAAGGGAGATTAATCCCTGATCTTGGGCCACGTAAAAGTGATAAAAAAGAGCTCAAGAGAAAGTTTCCAAGATTTATGCTAGGCGCAAAGTTGGAACACCTTCATGTAACTCTAAGTTCCAAAATGAAGTTGCGAGGGGGCAACTCTCAGACGATTTGTCACAACCACCTAAAATTCATAAAAGGTCAAACATACCCCAAACCTGGTAAATAGGCATTCATATAAAGTAATCGAGCATCCCTCAAAAGAGTTGCATATCCTTTCCGTCGAATTTATTGGAAGAACCAACCAATATGATGGGTTGCCGACCATAATATCAACATGAGTTATAGCCGTAACATTGTTCAAATTAGAAGGATTCTCTATCACTTGAGTGGCGACCCAATAGTATTTGTTGGCATTATTTGGCATAACTAATTGAATCCCCTTTTGGGCCAGTTCATCAGCTTTAAAGTGATCATCGGCTCTGATCCAAGATACATCATTAGGCTTTCCTTGATACTCCAAATGACTTGCGATTTCAGCATCGCTAGGCTCGCTACCAGTCATCCCCCGATAGTGTCGGACAAAGTCAATGACACATTCCCTCTTTTGTCTGGCACCTTCTATTTCTGCCTTATTCAAGACAAAAGGAGGCATTAGTTTCTCTATAGGATCCTCACCCCCCACCGACCTTCCCTGGAAGTAGAGCTTATGAAGAAGCACTGAAAGAAGCTCTTTCAGAAAAGGAGTCGCTAGACACTCCTTCCATTTTAGAATCATCAATCAGACAGATTATCTCTGATTTAAAATCCCTATTGACAAAAGAAAGAGAACGTTATTAATATTTTATTCTCCTTTTCGAAGAGGAAGCAGTGCCACTTTACGAATCACTCTCTATGTTATTAGGGTTATCACTCATCTTAACAAAGAGACAATAAACGGATGAAGAAAAAAAAGCTTGAGTTGGAAGAAGGTACCTTGAAGTGTAAGGTTAAAGGCAACAAAACGAAGGAGAAGGATGAAGCTTGAAGCTTTGAAGCTTTGAATGTGCGATGGTGGTTACTCTAGGAAAAACACTCTCAAAGAATAGGGAGAAACTAAAAGGAAATCAGAGAAATTCAATCTAAAAGGTTGCAAAAATTCCCCCAAATTTCCTCTACCCTTATATTGGTGAAGGCAATTGGATAGAGCAGATTGAAATTAAGAAGCAAGTGCAAATCAACAGTCGAATTTCACCTTGAAAACACAATCAAATTCAATTCCACTTAAGTGCATAGTAAACAACGTCACACCACTCTCTACCTTTTCAGGTCAGACGTCTAGAGAAAAACCGCAAAACGTTTCAATGATGAAATTGCATTTAATGCTCATGTTTCCCATCACTCTTTGACAAAAACAAAGTAATGCATGAGCGCCGACGCATTGACAACTATTCTTGAAGATCGACCACGACTACTAAAAGACTCCCCCGACATCTAAAGTGTCCGACAAGTCTTGAAGGCAACTGTTCTGGACCGGTTGTCTGCTCCATTGAGCCCAATGTATAAATACAATTACAAGAGGATTTCAGATATACAATCTCTGATCTCCACTCTCATTACAATTATCTTAAACCCTAAACTGACTTAAGCATTGTAGTGCTAACCATGCAAGCATCCTATTTGGGACCACTATACCGGAGATTAGCAACACCAGTTCAAAATCAACGTCTCTGATTCAAGATGCATTATGACCGCAACCTTCGATCTAAGAAATCGCATCATCGAATCGTTTACGAAACTTCCTTCCACCGTAGCTTCCGCAAACTTCTCCGTTTCTAATTCCGAAAAGGAAAATACATTATTTAAAAAAATATATGTATGATAAAATAAGATATAATCTCTCTTCAAAGGATATTCACAATAAAAAATGTCACAATTACAATATTCAAAGAAGAGCTATCTTCCCTTTATTTTTGGCATGAAAAAAAAATCTGAATCTAATCTGACCAACCATTCCCATCTCAAATTAAATGGAGAAAACCAATTTAATCGCATGTGTGAGGAAAACTCAGTTTTTTATTATAGTGGTTGGGTGAGACCGGAGATGCTAATGCTCACCCTATATCCACACTCGTCTCGTCATATTAAATTGACTTTATTATCTTTATTTTTTATTATTGTATTACTCATTTATATCTATTAATCTTAATATATCAAATTTATTAAAATTAATAATATATTTTTTTAAATACAAATTAAATAAAAATAACAAACTATTATAATTTTTATTAAAATAATCATTAATTTAAAAATTATAATTTTATCGATTTAACGGAGAATAAAACAACGAAGCTGTTCCCGGTTAAAGACAGGGATAACTAGTCAATTATTACCCCGGTTGGATTTAAAGAGGAGGCAAACATGTTACAAGAAAGCGGGGGCGGGAGTGGGTCTGGTGATGCTTAATCTCGTCCGCCCGTTGACATGCCTACTCCATTCGGTTATTTATCAACATTCTCTTTATAACAACCTCTTCTTCATTTCGTATGTTTGTATTTATTACATGTAAGAATTAGGTGTTGAAATTTGAATAATGTTATTGTTCGGCTTTATGTTATTTATTGATAGTACTTTTTTGGTGTCTATATATATCATGATGTCTTTTCATTTATTTATTGTCTGTATGAACAATTGGTATTAACAAACATTCAGTTTCCAATTGCTGTTGGTTGTGGACATTTTGTTTGCTGTTGGTTGTGGACATTTTTTATTTATAGGTTGTTTCCACTTAATTTTATGGATAGAATTTAAACGTTTAATCGTTTTCATATAGGAGTATGAATCTAGTCTCTTTAACTGAATTAAATTCCAATTGTTAGCATATCATTTATTTATGTATAAAAAAAAACCATTGCAAATATATGAAATAAATCAATACAATAATGCCGCATTTTTAAATAACAATAAACAATAATATCATTTCATTAACTAATAAAATATTAAATTTAATAATTTAACTTAACTAAAAAAGAGATATTATTTATTTATTTATCTAATTTTTTATCATCAATTCAACTACATTTCAACCCGGTAAACTGATAGAATCAAGAAGATCTTAGACTCTCATCATTCCAATCACCAATCTAATTTTTTTAGCATTTATCCAATTGCTTAATTTAAAAGGGGCTCTTTTTTATCTTCCCATTTGTTCAACCTCTGGACTGATGCTTCCACCTACAAAAAAGAATAAAGTTTTTTATTGGAAATTACCAACAACTCTCCTCTAACCATGCAAATAAAATTATTTTCCTTTGTTTTTTACCTCTTTGTTCCAGTCAGTCCTAAATGTGACCCACATCAGAATAATTGTCTGCATAGAAGTTCCACCAAGCATCCCTAGCCATATTCCCTGTCACACAAAGATTTCATGTCGTTAAGAATCTTATAATTGGAATAAAATACAAAATCTTATATGAAATAAAAAAATATATATATTTACCTTAGCACCAAAATTGAAATAAAAGCCTAGAATTGCACCCAATGGTATGCCAACTATATAATAACAACCAACATTCACATAAGCAACGAAAGCTTGCCATCCACAACCAACAGCAACACCTAACGTTCCATTCATGTAAAAGTAATTAGTTTCTAATTAAAAGGTTAATAAATAAACAAACAAAATTATTACTAATTATGTAATTAAGTTTTACCAGATAAGACAGGTTGAATGCCATTGAGGACAAGAGAAACAGCGAGGAGTGGACAAAGATCTGAGACCGCGGCTGCGACGGCTTCACCCTCCGTGAAAACATAGCTGATAACATCTCTTAATGCTAGCACAACTATCGCCGAGATTATTGATACTAAAAACGATATCAATGTCACCACTTTCACCGAAAATGATGCTGATCTTGGATTTCTTGCTCCTAGTTCGTTGCTCACCCTCACACTGCAGATGCTCAAATATCAGACATGACATTGACACTATATGCTCAGACATCAGACATGACACTGATACATACATACATACATTATACGTTTATACTCAGATATCAAACATGACATTGACACTATACGTACATACATTATACGTATTTGGTCAAACATCAGACATGACACTGATATGTACGTGAACATACATGTGCATTGATAATAATTTTACAAACTAAATAAGTAGAATCAAACCTTGCAGCTGCATTGAATCCAACTGAGATCATGAACACCCATCCAAGAACTGTGGTACTGCATTGCAATGAAAATGGTCGTATCAAAATGATCCAAAAATTGATCCAAAGATATTAACAAATAACAAGTTGAGTAACTTTACCAAATAGAAAGAGAGTCAAGAGCCAATTCAGGCTCCGGAAGAAGCCCAGCAAGCAAAACCAGAATCTGAAAATACCAAGATTCAAGACACAGCATAACCGCGGAAGCCGCCGACAGTTTAAAAAACTCTGGCAACCCCGAAAACGCCTCCACCGTAAACCCATTCCACGTCTTCTTACACTTTTCACTCGTCACAATATAAACAAACTGAGCAACAACAACAATCCACCACGACAAACTCAAAACCAACGAAGCTCCCACTAATCCCAACCCAATCTTAAAAACAACAAGCCAACTTAGTACAAGATGAACCACCAATGTTGCTGCTGAAATGTATGCACTTGGTAGAACTATACTCTGTGCCTGAAGAAACTTGGAAATCGGAAAGTTTACCGCGTAAGCAAATATTTGAGGGATAAGTCCGTAAACGAAAAGCGCGGCGGCAGAAGAGATTCTTGGTGATTGTCCTATGGCTATTAGAATTGGTTTGCTTAAGATATAAATAACCGTTAGGAATAAACCGGTTATGGTTAGAAGAATTGTTGATCTTTGTAGATAAGTTCCAAGCATTTCATATTTTTCTGCTCCATATGCTTGTCCACATAGAGTTTCAACTGCACTTCCCATACCCAACTGTAACAAAATTTATTATTAATAATAATTAATTATCAAATTTAATAATATTAATAATTATGTTTATTATAATTAAAATTTGTAACATATCAAAATAACAAAAGAAATATATTTTAATTTTTTAAATTTTTTTAAATTTCTTTTGTTTTTGTTTTTGACATTAAGGTAATTCCACTTCATATAGTAACAACAATGATAAATAATATTAGTAGTAATAATAATAAAATATCAAATTACATGATATTACTATTTAATATTAATTATTTTTAATTAATATTATAAAATAATGATTAAAAAATGACTAAAGCCTGAACTGGCATATTAAAGTAACATAATTTAGTAGGAACTAAATGTAATAAAAATGAATAAAAAGTTAAACGCATTTTGCCTAAATTTCAGAAAAAGAAAAAGCATTTGACTTTTATTTATTTTTTAACTTGTCTTTATTTAAAAAGTTCTAGAGTGTTATGATAAAGTTTCTTTCACCATAGTCATAAATCAATTTGCTTTAAAAAAAATACTCAATTCATATTAAATGAAATAAAAATCTGATCTCTAATTTTGACATTAAAATAATTGAGTGGTATTATTTAAATACCTAAAAATGAACTTATTCCAACACTATATAAAAATATATCCTTTACAATTAATAAATATACATAAAAATTAAAGAAAAAAAATATTTAAAAAATAAAAATATATAAGGTATTGGATCTAAAGTAGTGTCACCATAACATTTCTCATGATAATTTTAAGATTATCTGAAGCAAAAGACAGTTTAATCGTGATTTTATGTGTAAGATTGAAAATTTATCATGCTAATTTAAAATCAGAATTTTGAATAATGGTTTGCAATAAAAATTTACCATAGTTATCACAATTACAACAAAATAATTTACCATGATAATAATTTTTTTATTGATATTATCAAAATTGCAATAAAATAGATTGAAACAATATTTTAAAAACCGAATTATTGATTTATTGCTCGAACTATGTTAATTTTTTATTTAAATTATAAGAAACGAAATCATTTTTTTAGAAAAAAAAAACAAACATTTAATCAGTCGATTTTTTAAAACTGTTTGTTCGTCGATTTTAACCGATTTTGGCTGGTTATAAACGATTCTCATTAGTTCAATATCTTATCAAATTCAACGATCAAACTTTTCGAATATTAATTCAACCGATTCGATCGACCGGTTCAATCCAATTTTTAAAACACTAAATTGAAGTTTCATCATCGCAATTTACCATAATTTGCTACAATATCATGAATCACAAGCAACACAAATTGGTAAGGGAAGACTATTCAAAACTAAGATTATGTTTAGATGGATAATCTTGATGGAATAAAAAGAGTAATAAAAAAAAAAAAGTTTTATTGCTAGAATTTAGCATTACGAATGAAGTGAATAAAATATTAGAATCCTTTTCATTCGATTCCATCTAATTTAAAAACTTTATAATAAAAATAATCAAACAATTTATTTTATCATGCTTCATTAATCCACTAAACTTCTTCTAGTCCATCAATTTAACCATGATCTATCTATATATCAAAACGAGTGAAGTCAATTCTTACCATGAGGCCATAAGCAAATATCTGAATACCGGTGTTCCCGAGCGACGCGGCGGCGAGTTCAAGGTTACCAAGGTGGCCGGAGAAGATTTGTGTGGACATCGACATAACATAGTTGATGAGATAAACAAATACAGCTGGAGCGGCTAAAAAGAAGAGCAGTTTAAGCTCAATCCACGTGGCGGAACGGATGCGGCGGAAGTATGGCACGGTGGTGTCGGAGAGCATTCGCTCAAGCTCGCCGTCAGATTCATGGTGCGTCGGTGGCGTATCGCTTGCCGGTAACAAGAGTGGTTCCTCAGTGGATTTTTTGTTCCTTGAATCCATTTGAATTGTGGCTGTGGGGTTTATAACCTTACAAATGAATGGTTTATATATAATGATGAACATATGCTACTTCATTCTCAATATATATATATATATATATATTTTTTGACTTTTTTATTTGAACATCTCAAACTTTTTTATTTGAATTCACTGAATAACTGTATAAATAACAAATATAATATTACTGTTTTTAGTACTGGTACATTTATTATTTTTTGTCTGTTTTTTTTTTAACTTTTTTTTGTCGGTCAAAGGATATGATATTATTATTATTATTATTTTTTTGTCTATATTTTTTTTTCTCGAGGAAAGCATGGCTTTGTATTTTAATTTGTTTTACGACAATCAATGCTCAGTTCCAAGAATATGTTTGGATTTTTTATTAGATTGTAATATATTTAGTTTATTTCTTGAATTAAATAATTAAACTTTAATTAAATAAATTGTGTTGTTAATTAAATGAATTGAACTTACTCTCTTGTCTTATATTTAGTGTTTGCTTTGTGATTTTTGTTTGAGAAAATAGGTGATGCACTGAATTTTACACTGTCAACCAATCACGACCATGAATCCCGCCAAGTCAGATTGTAATTTAAAAAAAATTTATATGACATGACAAAACGTTATGTTTTTATTGGATGACAATGTAAAACTTTTTTCCACTGTCAGTGCACTACCATTAAACCCTTTTTGTTTTTCTCAAATATTTATTATTAAAAAATGTATGCAGATTTATTTTATTTATTATTAATTCATTGTTAATTATTGAATTTTATTCAACTAATTACTATAAATAAAAATATCTTAATAAGTAAAATCAATAACTTATTGGGGGTTGCTGCCTACGGTACTACCGTAATCCAGCTGAATAATATTACTAATTAAATATTAAATTTAAAATTTTTAAATTATTTAAAAAAAAAAAATTAATTTAACAAAATATTAAAAAAAAAAAAAGGTTTGCCTGAGGCGCCATCTGGGATGACGATTCTCAGGAAAATTTATTAAAAAAAAATAAGGTTTTTATTTTGTACTGAGGCGCCATCTGGGATGGCTTGTGGCCTCTAACTGAGGCGCCATCCCATTTGGCGCCACCCTATTAGTGGATTTTCAAACCCAACCACTTTAGTAAATAAACTGAATACTTGATTTTTTTGGTTTTTTTTTAAAAATTAATGTTATATTAAAAAAAATCCTCAATTTATCCTTTTAGTTAATATAATTAATCATTAATATAGCAAGTATGCAAATCTAGAAATGAGACAAATAGAGTTAATTATATAGCATAGTTGGCTTTATCATGAATTCAATTAATTATCAATTGTATGCATAAAGGAAGTTTTTTATTTTATTTTTAATTATAAGAGGGAAAAACTCAATTTTAACTATTTTTTTTTATAACAACTAATTTAAATTTGGTTGTTCTAGAAACATTCAAATATTTATTGAGTTATGTTTATCAAAACTATAAATACTCAATTACAATGAATAGATCCAAAGATTATGCATTATTTTAGGAAATAATACTATTTTATTTAGTGAGTATGAAAATATTACAATGTTTCTAAGTTGAATGGATTAAGGTCAAAATCAAAAATTTAATTTTTTAATAGTATTTAAAGTATTTTTGAAATTGTTTTAGTTTCTACAGGCATGAATATTTATAATGATTCAACTTATTTTGAGTTTGTATGAAAATTCAAATGTATGAAAGAATGAAATCTAGAATTAAGCGATGAAGAGTAGTATTTTTGATATATTTTTCTGAATCTGTAATGATCAATTTATAAATTAAGTAGTGTTGTTTCACAAGGTTGTGACCCTTAATGAAACACACTCTTTCAACAACACTTTTAAGTGTTGTAATCTTTTATCTACTGTAACATTCACGAAGCGTTGCCTATTTCTGATTGCTTACTGCAACACTTTACGAAGAGTTACATATTTCTAATTGCTTATTGCAACACTTCACGAAGTATTGTATATTTCTGAATTCAAAAACAACTCTTTGCAAGGTGTCATGTTATTATTAGAACATAACGATTGTTATGCATTTAATTAATCTATTTATAATTAATAATTATAACAATCTCTCACTTATTCTAATAATGACAAGAATAATTTCAGAAAAGGAAACAAAGAATGCTAATACAGTTAAATATTTTTCGATTTGAACTTAACCTTTGTAAAGACAACACAAAGTCTAATCGAAATTTTAGGTAGCAAAGCTTTGAATCGGTTATTCCTTGCGATGATATTGGCGCTACCTTATACACACTATTTAATAGTTTTCGCCTACATCTCTCGCCTATCACTATTTATGATCATGTGATTTTTCTGTTTTGTGAATTTATCGCGAGGGAAACTTTAATTCTTACTTTGAGACGATACCATCTCAAAATTTACATAGGTTAACTTCATATTATATCTACGTACATTTTCTCAACATTGAACTTCATTAAGAGTTTGAAAAACTCAATCCTCTAAATATAATAATCAACATTGTAACATAATGTTCCATAAACATTCAAATCAACAATTTGTTGTTACCCATTGAATATAAGGTTAATATTTTCTTAACGTTAGATTGAGTTGTTACCGTTGTTGAAACTCTTACTCAAGGAGTTTCTAATCCCACTCCTCTCGAAGTAGTCTTTACTAAATCTCTGGCCAGTGATTTAGTAAATGGATCAACTAACTATAGCTTGAACGCACGTATGTGAGTTAAATTATTCCGTCATTAATCAAATTTTCTCACCAAGGAATGTCTAAGACCTATGTGTCTAAACTTTCTATTATACACTTCATTGTATGTTCTAGCTAAAGTGGCTTGACTATCGCAATGTATCAACACCTTTGAAACATTGCTTTTAACCAATGGAACTTCCAACAAAATGTCTCTCAACCATTCAACTTCTTCACCAGAGGAAGCAAGATCCACGAACTCTAATTATATGGTTGAGAGAGTGATAAACATTTGTTTCTAGCTCTTCCATGAAATTTACACCCCCGGTTAGTGTAAATATCCACACAAACGTAGACTTATGATCCTTAACACTCGATATCAAACTCACATTGGTATATCCTTCTAATATGGGAAGAAAAATACCATAATGGATACCAAGATTTTAGGTTTTCGAAAGATAACTGAAAATTCGTGTGATGGCCTTCCAATGCTCACCATTTAGATTTCTAGTAAATATACTCACTTTACTACCTGAAAATGATATGTCGGGTCTGGTGCATTGCATCAAATACGTTAGACAACCAATTTCACTTGCATATTCCAATTGAACCACAACTCTTTCATCATTCTTTTGAAGTTTGACACTAGGAGAAAATTGAGTGTATACCTCTTTAAAACGTAAGTGTTTGAACTTATCAAGCATTTTCACAACATAATGTGTTTGACTAAGTTCATAAACCTCACTATTTTACTTTACTTTGATCTTTAAAATAGTCTCAACTAGTCTAAGATCTTTCATCTTGAATGTCAAAGTTAAAAACCTCTTTGTTTCTAAAGTCCTTCATCTCGTTGCTAATGATCAACATGCCATCAATATAGAGACAAAAAAATATTACAAAGTTTTCACGCACCTTTGTGTACAAACACTTTTCACACGAGTTATGAACAAATACATTTTTAAAGTATGACATAAACAAACTTTTGATTCCATTGTTTCAGTGTTTGTTTTAATCCATACAAAGATTTGACACCCTTGTACACCTTTTGTTCATTACTAGGAAACACATGGCTTTCTGGTTGTTCCATGTAAATCTCCTAATCGAGATCTCCGTTTAAGAATGTTGCATTGACATTCATTTGATGAACTATAAGATTGTGCAAATAAGCTAATGCAAACAATGCTCTAATATTCGTCGTCCTTCCTAGTTGCTACCGATCCATATGTGTCAAAATAATTAATACCTTTATTGACCTGGAATTTTATACTTAGTAGGCAAAGTCAAGTCAATATTGCATGCAAGTTGGTCATATATTCAATTTTCCGCTTGAGATCTTCGAAGATGCATCTCCAAAAATATTAAAGAATGGTTAAATGATAAAGCATCTTAATGAAATCGCAGTTTAAATTGCTTTAGGAGTATTTTCGGAGATGCATCTGTGAATTCACCCCATAAATCTTCGCAGAAGCATCTCCGGACTAAATTTTGGCAAAAATGGAATTTGGTGCATTGAAATATGCATCTCCGAAAAAACATAAGGGCATTTTTTATTTTCAGAGGTGTGACCCACACCATAAGGGTTGAAAAGAAATTGCAATGATCTTTACCTTGAATCCCAACTTCTTTTGCTCATTTTATGTAATGAAACATAAGAATAAAGTTTTTGAATGAAAATCTTGATTGAGAATGGTTGGGTTTTTGAACAGAGTTTTAGGGGAAAAAATGGAAACGAGTCTAATCATGCAGATGGTTGTTTTATTAAAAACATGTTTGATATTTCCTAAAATGCATCTTCGAAAATGACTGACATTTAAAGGTGACAGATTTTCAATTTTCCGCTTCAAAACTCTGGAAATGCATATCTTGAAACTCCCCCGAAATGTGCAATAAATATTAAATTGAATTGGCCTCTGAAATCATGTACCAAAAGATGTTCTGAAGATCTATCGTCGGAGCAAAATTTTGATTTAGAATGGAATGAGGCTCATTTGATACATTATTCAGTGATACAAAAAATACATTTGAAGATACATCTTCAAAAATTAAAAGACATTTTCGGATTTTTATAAAATTCTTTTCCAACTAATAGAGTGAGATAAAAAAATTCTCAACTAATATTTCTTTCTAAAATAGTACTCCCTCAGTTCCTTTTTAATTGTCATTTTTTAACTTTTTACGCCTACCAAGAAATTCAATAATTGTTGTTACTTTTTAGACTATGACTTTTCTTTTACCTATAATACCCCTAACTTTTAATTATTTAATATTTTTTTTTCTCTCTATAATAAATAGTTAGGGGTAATTTTGACAAATTTATAATTATTACTACCTTGTATTTAGAAAACGACAATTCAGAAAAAAGCATAAACTTTTTATAAAAGAGACACTTAAAAAGGAATAGATGGAATATAAAGATAAAGTAGCAAATATTTTATTTGACATATGATACTTGGATGTGAGTGTCATGCAAATTATATTTATATTATAGGGATATATATAAAAACTATGCCCAATGCAAACTAAGTTGTTTACTGTGCTTCATAGTTTAAATATCAAATCAACTAAATCCACCTTTAACAAATCATATGCTATAGGTTATATCTCAAACCAACCCGATCTACTAGTACTAACCCCATCAAAGAAGAACACAAAAAATTCTAATCTCCGATCTCTGAATAAAGACAAACACTCTATCTTTAAAATTTATTTATATTAACAAAGTCCTATAAATTTAATTGGTTTGAGTTTTAAAAAATATAGTGATAATTGTTTTCTTTTTGTAATTGTCTTAAATTTTAAAACCAATTAATTAAAAATAACAAAAGAAATAAATAAATAAAAGAAATTCAGATCATTTATTATTTAGACTCGACATATAAAAAACATATTAATGAATTGAATACACCATTATATAAAAAATAAAACTGGTTGCACTACTAGAAATACAAGAATTACCTGCGGCATTTCCTGCGGAAAATAATCCGCAGGAATTCCTGCGATTTTACCTGCGAATTTATATTGTGAAATACTATTTCCTGCGAAAATTAAAGTCGCAGCAAATTTCGCAGGAATTCCTGAGACTTTACCTGCGCTTTATATTTTATAATAATATAACAATTTTCCTGCGGATTTAACTGGGATTTCTTTCGCAGGAATTAATTGTCCATGAAACCTCAAAATTCGATTTTTTTACCAACATGTCACTCTTTGAAATTAAAAACACCAAAATGCCACACCCTGAAAAAAATTTACCAAAATGCCACACTTTCTTTTTGGGTTCGGCCAATGGTTGGACGACCCATTGAAAAAAATTTCGGACATGCATGGGCTCGGCCAATGGTTGGCCGAACCATTGAAGAGTTTTATTTTTTTATTATGTTTTCTTTCTCTTTCTCTTTCTATGCCACTTCTTTTTCTCTTTTTTTAATTATTTTTTCATTCTCTCTCTTTCTCAGCCACTTCTCTTTCTCTTTCTCAGCCACTTTTTTTTTCTTTCTCTGCAATGGTTCGACCAACCATTGGCCGAGCCCATGCAGTCCGAAATTTTTTTTAATAGGTCGTTTAATTATTGACCGAACCTAAAAAGAAAGTGTGGTATTTTGGTAAATTTTTTTCAAGATGTGGCATTTTGGTGTTTTTAATTTCAAACAGTGGAATATGGGTAAAAAAATCTCAAAATTCTCTGGAAATGTCGCAGGAATTTCTGCGAAGTTTGCTGCGGATTTTGCTGAGATCTTTACTGCGATATTTGCTGCGGCTTTTACTACTAGTTTTTTTTTTAATTAGTTATTTTTTTACTCTTAATAAATAAAATCACAAAACATAATTGACATATTGATTCCAAAGATATGTTTTTGAGACATTTTTTAATTTTATATTAAATCTTATACTTTTTAAAAAAAAATTTACTATATTAATTGGATTTTTTAGTTATTTTTTAAAAAATATTTATTTATTTAATATTTTTTTATTATTGTGAAAATTAAAAAAATTAAAAATAAAAAGTTGTTAAGGGTTCAGATTTGTTAAAAATAAAAAGTTATATTATCAAAATTTGTCATTTCAACATCACTTACATAATTAAATATATTTTAAAAAAATTCACAAAGATTAAAATATTATAATCCATCAAATAAATAGCCACAAATCTCTTTTCCTAAAGTCATTAAGATTTTGAATTAATTATTTTTTTTCCTATTTTTTGAGCCATCAAGTTATTTTTCATATAAAAAATTATTTAATTGTAACTTTGATCTCTTGTTATCATTTTTGTTTTGTTTTGATTTTCTCATTTTTTTTATTTGGTCAATTTAACGTTGTGTCATTATCACATGTATTCAAATATATTACATGTCATTTTTTTTTATATTTTTTATTCAATGACATATAATTAATTTTTGTTTTATTAATAATATAAATTATTATATTATTTAAAATTAAAAAAAAATAAAAAATAAAAAATAAAAAAATTATAGTATAATATTAGAGAGTTTCTTTCCCCACCCTTTGGAGTTCTTACGCACCATGTGCGCTTCCAAAAATATCCACTGCTTCCGGAGATGTATCTCCAGACGCACCTTTTTGTTTTACTTAACGTTGGTTATTTTCGGAGCTATATCTACGAAATGTTTCCGTTTATATAGCTATGGAACATTTTGCAATGCATTCGCGTCAGAGTCTCTTCTCTTCCCTCATTCTTCATTTTTCATCTTCTCACTCTCAAACTCTCCAAACTCTCTCAATCCTCAAAAAATCTTTTTCCACCAAACTTCATTATTTTCAATCAAGTTTGACAAGGAGCGTTCATTTCAACGATCAAGAAACACCAACACATTCAAAACTCGATATAATCGATAAATTTTCGAGTTTCCGAGGTATTTTTGAGTATTTCCCGTAAACGAGTTAGAAAATAGTTTTAAGGGTAGAAATCCTTAGATAGTTTTAGAAACATAATTTAGAGACAATGTAGGTATTGTTTGTTGGCTGAAACAGACGATCAGGGTTTCAAAAATCACATTTCCATGGGTAAGGGACGCCATTGCCGTAACCTTTGGAGTTGCAGGTTGTTCCGGAGCTACATCTACAGAACAAATTAACGTTAGGGCACTTC
Source organism: Lathyrus tuberosus (assembly GCA_022829125.1). Taxonomy (NCBI): domain Eukaryota; kingdom Viridiplantae; phylum Streptophyta; class Magnoliopsida; order Fabales; family Fabaceae; genus Lathyrus; species Lathyrus tuberosus. Next base: position 1,883,845 of record JALAZF010000745.1, on the reverse strand, counting down.
CATAGATGCAGCTCCGGAACAAACCAAACGTTGTAAATTATGGGTTTTTTCGTAGATACATCTACGAAAGTTTTTTCGTGTGTGTATATCCAGAAGTAGAAAATGTTAATTTTTTTCTTTTTTGTTTTTTAATTTATTTGTATCTAATTGTTTTTTCTTGGTTATACCTTGCAGACATTATGGTAGACAGAGACGATAGATTGCGACTTGGACGGGTTTCGTAACATGCATCTGTGAGACGCGAGCGGAGCCAGGCCACCGTTACCGAGGCCGATATAGCTGAGGCACAACCTACTGGACAGTCTTCTTCATCACATGTCCATGACACTCTATCGACCTCGTATCCCACCCCATCACCGACTTCTTTATCCCGGAGGCGTTGGGATTCAGCTGAGGGTTCATCACAGGCCCCGTCCTCCCGCAGGCCTCTTTGGGATACTCCTGTTCCTCCTCCTGCCGATGATGTTGCTCTGGTGCCACCTCCAGAGGGTGATGACCCACCAGCGGAAGATGCTGGTGACAAGGACGATGATAAGCCTGAGGATTTCCCAGGGGGTCCCTCATATATATCCCTGCTAACAGGGTACGCTGACCATACTGCCAGACATGTCTGGGATGGAGAGGTAACATTACTCATACTGGTTCTTTTTTTTTCATTGTAAATTTATAATTTGTACCATTGTTTTTTATTAACATCGTTTCTTATTTATGGAAATTTTTCAGACTCGTCAGCCGCAGAAGTTCTATAACCATGGGCGACAAATATTATCTTTGGAGCAGCCACAGGAGGCTTGGTTCCAGAATGTCCTTGTCGCCTCTGGTTTGAAGGACCTTTTGAGATCGGTTAAAGCCTCATCCACAACGGGATGCTGATGGGATTTGTAGAGAGATGGCACCCTGAGACGTCCTTCTTCCATCTACCGCACGGCGAGCTGTCTGTTACATATACCGATCAGGGGTACCCTCCTCCGTCACGGTAGGATGACAAAGGAGGATGCGAGAGAGATGTTGATCGAGGAGCTTGGGGTTGATCCACTGCATGTGCTTGAGGAGGTGGATAAGACTAGAGGGGCTCATGTGAGGTTCTCATTTCTCTCGCGCAGGTTTCGTGAGGCGCTCGCTGCTGCACGCCAAGCAGATGGTGATCCAGCTGAGGTCGAGATACACAGACAACGTGGTTCTGAGGTGTTATTTTCTATTTTTAGTCGGCACACAGTTGTTTGTGGACACTTCCTCCACATATACCGATGTCGCTTACCTGAGGTACTTTTTTGGATTCCACACGGATCCATGAGTACAACTGGTGTAACGACCCGAAAAATCTAAATTATTTATTTAATCATTTATTTAATTAATTTAGAAGGAATTAAGGGGTTTGTGATGATTTTGGAGAATTATGGATTAAAAGATGCAATTTGAGTAATTTTAATAAAAGGAATAATCATGTATTATTTATGTTATTATTGTTATTATTAAAATTTTAAAATAAAATGAGAAAGGGCAAGGTGGTCTTATTGGAGAATGAGTGAGGATAGGATGGGAAGTTCATAAACTGGAATATATGACTAAAAGAGAAAAGGAACGATCATTCTAACTGATCGTGTTTTGGTGAAGGAAACTGAAGCAGAGAAGAGGGAGAGGAAACCTAAGGGGCTGAGGAACTTCGAGAAGAATCTTGAAGAAGGAAAAGAAAGGTTCTGATTACCTTAAGGTATAGGGAGAATTCTTAATTCTTTGTAGTTTATGAAATTGGGGATTTAATAGATTAGGATTGTGTGAAATTGTGTTAGATTTTGATGATTTCGATGTGAAATGTATGATATGATAAGAATATGCTGAACTTCACTGGTATGTGTTGATATATGTGTGTCTTATGAGTATTCTGATCAAATTTCGTGTAGAACACTGGTTTTGGGGGATATGGGGATCAAAATTGCAGAAAATCAGATTTTTGGAAAAGTGGGTTTTGTCGCACTCTGACACGGGTCGTGTCACAGGACACGGGCGGCCGTGTCAGCTTTCTGGTCGTGTATGAAAAGTTGAATTTTGGAAATTGGTCCCAGACTTTCTGACACGGGCCGTGTCACAGAACACGGGTGACCGTTTCAGGCTGCTGACTTGTTAATTTGTTTGATGTTTTGAAATCGTGTCTCAGGTTTCCTGACACGAGCCGTGTCACAGGACACGGGCGGCCGTGTCAGACTGCTGGCTATCTTATATTTTTGCTGTTTTCTTCAAGTTTTTCGATGTTTTCTCGTGTTGTTTCCTTGGGGTCGAGGTGTTGATGATATATAATTGATGAAACATGATTTTTATGACGAATATTGTTAAGATGAAATGAATGATGCACATGTTGATATTTGGATGAAATGAGGAGTTTAGCATCATTGCATTTCATGGCATATTTTTATGTTGGGGCTTCGGCCTATTGGTAGCTTCAATCCCATAGTGCGGATTGGAGTGATATGTTGTTATGTTGTGCTCCCAGTGTGGAGGGTTGATGGCCAGTGTCCATCACATGGAGAAAAGTCGGTACCCGCATTGCATACGTTGCATTTTCATTGACGTTGACATTGCATTTTCTGATGAAGTAATTGTGATGAGTTGTATTATGAATTCTAAGTTGATGATGATGTGAATGAATGTGGATGATGATCTGTTGTTGTTGCTGCTTAAATTATTTATTTTCCATGTCTTCGTATTACTATAATGAATTATGTTTTCTCACCCTGCCTGCTTGGAAATGTTGCCTCTTATGTGGGTAACTTGTAGATAACCAAGAATAGCTACGAGGTGACGAAGGAAGTAGCTTTGGAGTGTTTCGTTATTACTGTCTAGTTAGAGGTGTCATGCTCTGTGTCATGTAACATCGGGTTGGGAAAATTGTTGTGAACCTCGTTTCTTTTAGTTTATGATTGAACTTTTATAATGTTGATGATGGTGTTCGATTTGGACATATTTATTATGAAGTATTTTATGGAATTGAAAATAAAAGTTGATTTCCGTTGCGTAGTTGTTAATTTTGATATTGATGAACGAGTAACCCGTGTTACGGGATAGGACAATGACTGTTACATGATGTCTTTGAATATGTGTGACACCCTTTATGTTGTTTTTACTCTGATAATATGAAATGTTTTACTAGAAATTGTATGTGGGGTAGAAGGGTGTTACATTAGTGGTATCATAGCAGGTCGGTCTGTCCGGCCAAGTTTTGTATGGTCAGTCTGTTGTCAGTCGTTACTTGTTAATGATTATTTGTTTTTCTGACGTGGTGAGTGTTGTACAGAATGGCTGGAAACAACACTCGCGCTCTTGCTGATGCTATTGCAGCTCTTGCTCGGAACCATGCTCCTGATGAGTTTCGTGCGTTGGAGAAGTTTCAGAGGAACAACCCACCGAAGTTTAAAGGGACTCATGACCCGGCAAGCGCACAAAAGTGGCTCAAGGCGATTGAGAAGATTTTTAGAGTGATGGGGTGGTCTGATGCGCAGCAAGTGCAGTTCGGAACGCATATGCTGGAAGAGGAGGCCGAGGACTGGTGGGATAACACCCGTCAGAGGCTGGAAGATGTTGGCACTGTGGTGACTTGGAATGTGTTCAAGCAAGAATTTCTGGGCAAGTATTTTCCTGAAGATGCTCGTGGTAAGATGGAAGTGGAATTCATTGAATTGAAACAAGGAAATATGACTGTGGCGGAGTATGCTGCCAAATTTGAGAGGCTTGTGAAGTTTTATCCTCATTACAACCGTGCAGATGCGGAACTTTCTAAGTGTCTCAAATTTGAGAATGGGCTGAGACCAGAGATTAAGCAGGGGATTGGATGCCAACAAATTCGCAGGTATGCAGAACTGGTGGATAAGAGTAGAATCTATGATGAAGATAGTCGAGCTCGATCTGCTCACTACAAGCAACTAAGTGAAAAGAAAGATAAGGGCCAGTTTAGAGGAAAACCTTATGCGACTCTAGGTGATAAAGGGAAGCAGAAGGTATCAGATGAGAAGAAGTCAAGTAGGGGAGCCGCTAATGCACCTACTAAGTGCTATAAGTGTGGAGAGTCAGATCACAAAGCTGATGTGTGTACTAACAAAGTTCTGAGGTGTTACCGTTGTGGCAAGACTGGGCATAGAATTGGTGATTGTCCGAATGAGGGTCTGACCTATTTCAATTGTGGCGAACAGGGGCATATCAGTACTCAATGCCAGAAACCAAAGAAGACTGCTACTGCTGTCCAGACTACTGGAAGAGTGTTTGCTTTGGCTGGCTCAGAAGTTCCCAAGAAGGACAACTTGATTCGAGGTACTTGTTTTGTTAACAATGTTGAGTTGATTGCTATTATTGATACTGGAGCTACGCATTCATTTATCTCTCTTGAGTGTGCTACTAGATTGGGTTTGAATCTGTCTAACATGAATGGTAATATGATAATAGAGACGCCGGCTAATGGTTCGGTGACTACCATGCTTGTTTGTTTGAAGTGTCCTTTGAAAATCTTCGAGAAGGATTTTGTGATGGATTTGGTGTGCTTACCTTTGCACTAAATAGATGTTATCCTTGGTATGAACTGGTTGGAGTTCAACTACGTTCATATTAATTGTTATAGCAAGACTGTGAGGTTTCCAAAGTTAAGTGAGGGTGGTGAACTGATGTTTTTATCGGCTAAACAAGTGGACGATCTTTTATTAGATGAAGCGTTGATGTTCGCTGTGTTTGCATCGTTGCCAGCTGATGGTGAAACCGTCAGTGCTGAGTTGCCTGTGGTTTGTGAGTTTCAAGATGTGTTTCCTGAGGATATAAGTGATTTACCTCCGAAACGTGAAGTTGAGTTTACTGTGGACTTAATACCAGGTACGAGTCCAGTGTCGATGGCTCCTTATCGGATGTCTGCTTCAGAATTGAATGAGCTGAAGAAACAACTAGAAGAATTGTTAGAAAAGAAGTTCATCTGACCTAGTGTTTCTCCGTGGGGTGCTCTGGTGTTCCTCGTTAAGAAGAAAGATGGTAGTATGAGATTGTGTGTCGATTATCAGCAGTTGAATAAGATGACCATCAAGAATAAATATCCGCTTTCGAGAATCGACGATTTAATGGATCAACTCGTAGGTGCTTGTGTGTTCAGTAAGATTGATTTGAGGTCCGGTTATCATCAGATTAGAGTTAAAGCTGATGATGTTCCGAAAACAGCTTTCAGGACGAGGTATGGTCATTATGAATATACGGTGATGCCATTTGGAGTTTCTAATGCGCCTGGTGTGTTCATGGAGTATATGAACAGGATCTTTCATGAATATCTTGATAAATTTGTAGTGGTTTTCATAGACGACATCTTGGTATATACTAAATCAGAAGACGAACATGCAGAACATTTGAAGATTGTGTTACAAGTGTTGAGGGAAAAGAAATTGTATGCTAAGTTGTCGAAGTGCGAATTCTGGTTGAAGGAAGTGAGTTTCCTAGGTCACGTGATTTCAAGTGGTGGAATTTCTGTGGATCCCTCGAAGATTGATGCGGTGTTACAGTGGGAGACTCCGAAGTCTGCTACGGAAATTCATAGTTTTCTTGGATAGGCCGGTTATTATCGTAAGTTCAATGAAGGTTTTTCTAAGTTGGGTTTGCCTTTGACGCAATTGACTCGAAAAGGGCAAGCGTATGTGTGGGATGTCGCTTGTGAAGAAAGTTTTGTGGAACTAAAGAAAAGGTTGACAACTGCTCTGGTGTTAGTTTTGCCAGACCCGAATGAGTCCTTTGTGGTTTATTGTGATGCTTCAAAGATGGGCCTTGGTGGAGTTTTAATGCAAAATGGTAAAGTGGTCGCTTATGCTTCTAGACAGTTAAGAGTCCATGAGAGGAATTACCCTACACACGATTTAGAGTTGGCTGCTGTGGTATTCGTGCTGAAGATTTGGAGGCATTATCTTTTTGGTTCGAAATTCGAGGTATTCAGTGATCATAAAAGTTTGAAATACTTGTTCGATCAGAAAGAGTTAAACATGAGGCAGAGAAGGTGGTTAGAATTGTTAAAGGATTTTGAGTTCGATTTGAATTATCATCCAGGTAAAGCAAACGTAGTGGCTGATGCGTTGAGTAGAAAGTCGTTGCATATTTCGATGCTTATGGTGAAAGAACTTGAAATGATTGAGCAATTCAGAGACATGAGTTTGTTGTGTGAGACGACCGCTGATAGTGTGAAATTGGGCATGCTAAAGCTGACTAGTGGAATTTTGGAGGAAATTCGGGAAGGTCAGAAATCTGATTTGAAATTAGTTGACCAGTTAATAAAGATTAATCAAGGTAATGGAGGTGAGATCTGAATGGATGAAGATGGAGTTTTGAGATTTCGAGATAGAGTATGTATTCCAGATATTTCTGGAATCAAAAAGAGTATTTTGGAGGAAGGACATAGAAGTCGATTGAGTATTCATCCTGGTGCTATGAAGATGTATCAAGACCTGCGTAAATTATTTTGGTGGCCAGGTATGAAAAGAGATATTGTTGAATTTGTGTATGCATGTTTGACTTGCCAGAAGTCCAAGATTGAACATCAGAAGCCTTCAGGTATGATGCAGCCGTTGAATGTTCCTGAATGGAAATGGGATAGCATTTCCATGGATTTTGTGACTGGATTACCGAAGACTGCAAGAGGTAATGACTCGATATGGGTGATTGTGGATAGGTTAACCAAGTCGGCGCATTTCTTGCCAATGAGAATTAATTACTCTATGCAGAAGTTAGCTGAAATTTATATTGAGGAAATCGTGAGGTTGCATGGAACACCTTCGAGTATTGTATCGGATAGAGATCTGCGGTTCACGTCACGATTTCGGAAGAGTCTATAGGATGCTTTGGGTACTAAGTTGAGGATGAGTTCTGCTTATCACCCGTAAATAGATGGTCAGTCGGAAAGAACAATCCAATCTTTAGAAGATTTGTTGAGAGCTTGTGTGCTGGATCAAGGAGGATCTTGGGATAGTCACTTGCCGTTGATCGAGTTTACATACAACAACAGTTTTCATGCTAGTATTGGAATGGCTCCATATGAGGCGTTGTATGGTAGACGTTGTCGAACTCCGTTGTGTTGGTATGAGTCGGGAGAGAGCACTGTACTTGGACCTGAGATTGTTCAAGAGACAACGGAGAAGATTAAAATGATTCGGGATAAAATGAAGACGTCGTAGAATCGTCAGAAGAGTTACCATGATAAGAGAAGAAAGGCACTGGAATTCCAAGAAGGAGACCACATGTTCTTAAGAGTTACTCCGATGACTGGTGTGGGACGAGTTTTGAAGTCTAAAAAGCTCGCTCCGCGCTTTGTTGGTCCGTATCAGATTATGCAGAGAATATGAGAGGTTGCCTATCGGGTGGCTTTACCACCGTCACTTGCAAATTTGCATGATGTGTTTCACGTGTCGCAGTTGAGGAAGTATATTCCGGATCCGTCACATGTAATTCAGATGGATGACGTTTAGGTGAGGGATAACCTGACAATAGAAGCTTTGCCTGTGAGGATTGATGGTCGAGAATTGAAGCAACTTCGAGGTAAAGAGATTACCTTAGTGAAAGTATTGTGGGGCGGACCAGCTGGTGATAGTTGGACTTAGGAGCGTGAAGATCAGATGAAAGAGTCGTATCCGACTCTGTTTACTTCGGGTAATTTTCGAGGACGAAAATTCTTAAAGTAGGGGAGAGTTGTAACGACCCGAAAAATCTAAATTATTTATTTAATCATTTATTTAATTAATTTAGAAGGAATTAAGGGGTTTGTGATGATTTTGGAGAATTATGGATTAAAAGATGCAATTTGAGTAATTTTAATAAAAGGAATAATCATGTATTATTTATGTTATTATTGTTATTATTAAAATTTTAAAATAAAATGAGAAAGGGCAAGGTGGTCTTATTGGAGAATAAGTGAGGATAGGATGGGAAGTTCATAAACTGGAATATATGACTAAAAGAGAAAAGGAACGATCATTCTAACTGATCGTGTTTTGGTGAAGGAAACTGAAGCAGAGAAGAGGGAGAGGAAACCTAAGGGGCTGAGGAACTTCGAGAAGAATCTTGAAGAAGGAAAAGAAAGGTTCTGATTACCTTAAGGTATGGGGAGAATTCTTAATTCTTTGTAGTTTATGAAATTGGGGATTTAATAGATTAGGATTGTGTGAAATTGTGTTTGATTTTGATGATTTCGATGTGAAATGTATGATATGATAAGAATATGTTGAACTTCACTGCTATGTGTTGATATATGTGTGTCTTATGAGTATTCTGATCAAATTTCGTGTAGAACACTGGTTTTGGGGGATATGGGGATCAAAATTGCAGAAAATCAGATTTTTGGAAAAGTGGGTTTTGTCGCACTCTGACACGGGCCATGTCACAGGACACGGGCGGCCGTGTCAGCTTTCTGGTCGTGTATGAAAAGTTGAATTTTGGAAATTGGTCCCAGACTTTCTGACACGAGCCGTGTCACAGGACACGGGTGGCCGTGTCAGGCTGCTGACTTGTTAATTTGTTTGATGTTTTGAAATCGTGTCTCAGGTTTCCTGACACGGGCCGTGTCACAGGACAAGGGCGGTCGTGTCAGATTGCTGGCTATCTTATATTTTTGCTGTTTTCTTCAAGTTTTTCGATGTTTCTCGTGTTATTTCCTTGGGGTCGAGGTGTTGATGATATATAATTGATGAAACATGATTTTTATGACGAATATTGTTAAGATGAAATGAATGATGCACATGTTGATATTTGGATGAAATGAGGAGTTTAGCATCATTGCATTTCATGGCATATTTTTATGTTGGGGCTTCGACTTATTGGTAGCTTCAATCCCATAGTGTGGATTGGAGTGATATGTTGTTATGTTGTGCTCCGAGTGTGGAGGGTTGATGGCCAGTGTCCATCACATGGAGAAAAGTCGGTACCGCATTGCATACGTTGCATTTTCATTGACGTTGACATTGCATTTTCTGATGAAGTAATTGTGATGAGTTGTATTATGAATTCTAAGTTGATGATGATGTGAATGAATGTGGATGATGATCTGTTGTTGTTGCTGCTTAAATTATTTATTTTCCATGTCTTCGTATTACTATAATGAATTATGTTTTCTCACCCTGCCTGCTTGGAAATGTTGCCTCTTATGTGGGTAACTTGCAGATAACCAAGAATAGCTACGAGGTGACGAAGGAAGTAGCTTTGGAGTGTTTCGTTATTACTGTCTAGTTAGAGGTGTCCTGCTCTGTGTCATGTAACATCGGGTTGGGAAAATTATTGTGAACCTCGTTTCTTTTAGTTTATGACTGAATTTTTATAATGTTGATGATGGTGTTCGATTTGGACATATTTATTATGAAGTATTTTATGGAATTGAAAATAAAAGTTGATTTCCACTGCGTAGTTGTTAATTTTGATATTGATGAACGAGTAACCCGTGTTACGGGACATGACAATGATTGTTACATAATGTCTTTGAATATGTGTGACACCCTTTATGCTGTTTTTACTCTGATAATATGAAATGTTTTACTAGAAATTGTATGTGGAGCAGAATGGTGTTACAACTGGGGGGCGCCTACCCTGGCTTACACATATTCGAGTCTGGGAGAGGGATGCTTGTGAAAGACCAGGACTGTGGCAGGGAGCGTGTCACTACTTGTGGTAACAATCTTATATCCTTCGACTTTTTTTCATTTCTTTTCATTCTATATTCGTGAAAATGCTTAATCCTGATGTTTTTTATTTTCAATTCAGACTTGGATATTCCAGCACTTTCCCATGATCGCGCGGGTGGGGGAGTGTGCCTGATTACACATAGCAGATGTTGCGTGCCCGTGCCTTTATCCCGCCCAGGGGGAACCAGACGGTCGACCCTTATAGAGTCTATCTCGATCGCTTCGCTACTGAGGATATCCGCTACGAAGTCTATGTTAATCACCGTGAGACGCGACCGTTTGACGACATATCACTATTCTCAGGATGGTTGGCATGCAGTTCGACCATCACTGTTCCATATTTGTCCGAGCGCGTCATGCAGAAGTTCGGGTACACACAGACGATACCCAAACACCCAGCTGTCTCCGCTTCTCTCGGCTTGACCCATAGGAAGATAAACAAGATCTTTGCTGACTACCAGACACACATGGTACCGGACAAGGCTCGGGCGACCAGAGCGCTGAGAGACTGGAGTTGCGTTGATGGCTGCATCATGTGGTTCTTCACCGTCTCACACCCATACATGATGCCCACTGCAGAAAGATCACCGCCCAGACTAGCTCATCAGGAGATTTTAGAGGAGCAGCAGTCTCAGTTGGACCACACTCAGGATGTCCTACCTCGCTGTCGTCAGATAGTGAAGATGGGGAGGGCAGGCATTGCCGCTGGTTTCTTCCCTGAGGGGTCTGACCACAGACGTGTATTGGATGAGATGATTGAGGTGGCAGAGGGGACACTTATGTACCGCAGGCATCGCGCCAGGACGAGTGGGATCGATGGCCGAGGACGCAAATCGGGCGGTCGAGGAGGCGGTAGAGACAGACGGGGCGGTAGAGGCATAGGCAGAGGAGGGGATGCAGATGTTATCAGGCACACACAATAGTGATTGTGATGTGTTTTTTGATGTACTATATTTTGATGACATTTATGTACTATTTTTTGATGATTATGACATATTACTTCTTATATATATATATATGATCTTAAAGGCTTGATCAGATCCTGTGATGGGCCACCAAGAACGTCTGTGATGCTGGGCGTGAGATGAGGAGGAGGGGGTGTACATGCAAGGCACTCCGACGCTCAAGTAAGAAAGGGTCAAAGAAAAGGGGCAAGTACAAAGTATGAGTTCTTAGGGTGATTATTCGATACCTGACCCTCTCAAGTGAGAGGGTTTAAATAGTGCCTCCAGCGCGTGGCCAACGGTCCTATTTTCGGGGCAAAATAACCGTTTTCCCCGAAGAATATGTAACTGCCCCAACTAGCCGTTATGTCGGGCAGGGTGCCCAAAACTAGCCGTTATGTCGGGCAAAGGCGTAGTTTCGGGCACATGCCCTTAGATGTTCGGGGAGTGATGAAGCCGTGCGGAACGGGCAGCAGTACCGGGGAGGAGCGATGCACTCCTTGCCCGGTTGGGGACAGAAAGGTAACTTTTGCCCCTTTATGGAGTGGACTTATGCAATTGGGCTGCTTTGGGAGGAGAAACGGATTGGGCCATGCCTAGCCATTGGTCCAGTCCAGAACAATATATATATATATATATATAATTTTATTTACGGATGTATGTTATTTTATATTCATCTGCAACAGTTAATTTTCATCTGCGACCAACAAAACTTGATTTTTTTTTTAATAAACTTGTTTTGATAAGATTTCGGAGATGCATCTACGGAACTTTTTCTATAAATGTGTCTCCGGAAGCATCAAGCGTAAAGAAAAAAAAGTGCGTCTGAATGTTTATCTCCGAAAGCAGGGGTATAAAAAAAATTTCGCTAATTGCTAAGAGTATAAGGGATGGATTAAGAAATTGGCATAATATTATTATAAATTTGTAATGTGGTTTTTTATTTAGAAAAACTAATTTTTTTTATAAATTTGTCTGGTTTAATATTTATCAAATTAACTAGTGGGAGACCCGTGCATTCGCACGGGTACTGGTATGGTACGCGCATTTTTTTCAAATTATAATAAAAATTAAATTAAAAAAATTAAAATTTGCAACCAAAAAAGTTATTATTTTTAAAAGATATAATAAATTAGTGTCTATAATCAACAACGAATTTGATCCCGTATATAAATATTAAATTTGTTTTGGCATTACTTATATTTTTGAATTTATATAAAAATATTTGAATCAACAAAGTATTTTTTTTAGTATTTTTTTAATATTTATGAATGACACAAATTTGTCCCATAAAATATTTAAATAAAATTATATGTTAAAAAGTAAATTAGTATAATTATTAAATATAAGAGATGAAAGGTAAGCAACAATATCAATAATAATATGATTAAAAAAATATTAAAACTTGTATTATATAAATGAAATGTTTAAGTTTTTTTTTAATAAATAAACAACTATGTTATAAGAGATAATACAATGATCGATAAATTTATGTTATTCAATATTTGAATCAGTAATAAAGTTGATACCGTTTATAACAATAGTATTTGTTTTCGTATGTAAAAATATTATAATCAACAATAATTTTTTTGCCGTATATATATATATTATTTTTGTTTTGACATTATTTATAAATATATTTGAGTCAATAGTGAAGTTGTTCCCGTTTATAAAAATATTTAAATCATAATATTATTTTTGTTTGGATAGTATTTATAAAAATATTTGAATCAATAGGAAAATTGTTCCCGTTTATAACAATAGTATTTTTCCCCTAATATAATAAAAATATATTAAAAAATTAAGAAAATATAATCAATAATGGTATGGGATGAACATTTTTTTCAAAATATAATAAAAATTATATTTAAAAAATTAAAATTTTCAACCAAAATTGTTTTTATTTTTAAAAGATATAATAAATTAATATCTATAATTCATTCCATAAAAATATTTGAATCAATAATATATTATTTTTTATATAAATCTTATTTTTGTATTGATATTATTTACAAAAAATATTATAACCAATAAAAAAAAATTTCTCATTATTATTCAATTTTTTTATCAATAAGTGTTTTAATAAAGTTGTTCCCGTTTATAAAATAATATTTTTTCCATTAATCTTTTCACATATTTGAAAAAATGATCAATACATTTATATTATTCACTAATTGAAACAATTAAAATTGTTTTCGTTTATAACAATGATATTTTTTCCGTATATACAAATAAATTAATCAACAACGAATTTGATCCCGTATATAAATATTAAGTTTGTTTTGACATTATTTATATATTTGAATCTATATAAAAATATTTGAATCAACAATGTATTTTTAACCGTAAGTAAATATTATTTTGTTCAATGACATATACTTTTATTTATATTTTATAATTTATTTTAATTAAAAAATTATGATTTCTTTAAAATAAAAATATTATTTGGTGGATGTGACATTTGCATATAAAAAATAGATGTTTCACATTTTTATTTATCCGTAATTTATTTTGGATTTGTAATGACAAAATAAGAGTTTAATATGTTTTTCATAAAACGTTAAAACATAAAAAAATTAAATAAAATATACTAATTTAAAAATTTGAAAAAAAGCACAATTTAAAATATACTAAAATGTACTTATGTGCTAAATCAATTATGGTCCATTGTTTTTCAATAACAGTGGTATGCTAAGTTCTATTTGATGATGCTAAGAATTTAGAAATTCCTCTTATAGGGTATGTAATATTTAGGTATGATTTGAGATGCCTAGTGTTAATTTCATCCAATATAATATTATTTTCTAAATTTGCTTGTCAGTTATTTCTAAAACATCTTGTCTTTAGTATAATAGTATGGAGTGCTTTTTGTTCAATAGCTTATTACAATGTTATTGAAGAGAATATTTAAATAGGATAACCCAAAGGAACTTGCTGAAACAACTGCCACATATCACAGATCTCAGTGAAACATCTCAAGGGGTGTTACTATCATACCACAATTGAATAATTTTCCCTATCAAAGAACACCTAAACTATAAGTAAAACTCAAAAAGTACCATGGCATCTTCAAGTTGAGAAATAATATCAAGTGTCGTGATGTGAAGTCCCAAGAAGGTATCACAAATATCACATTATGTATTCAAAAAATAGAACAGCAGAATCTTATCTACGCCATTTCACATAAATCATGTAAGTTACTCTAATGTTATAAAACCTCATTATAAACAACTTTTTTATGGAAGACTTATTTGATGTCTTGTTGTTCAGCGACTCGAAGAGACTGATAACTTGTGCAGAATCACCGTTGCGAGCATACTCGGATATCATTGCATTCCAGTTTACCAGATTCTTATCAAAAAGCACATTGAATATTGAACTCATCCATCTACAAGTTTCTCAACTGCATTTTACGAAACATATCCAAAGCTTTAGAAACTCGATTCCGATTCACAAATCCAATAACATAATAGTCAAAATCCAAACAGCATCTTCTATCCTTCCACCTTGAGCAATTCCATTTATCAGCCTATTATAAGAAATTGATATTGCAGTTGAGCATAGGTAACATTAGATCATGAATCATGACGAATATAGGATTCTACCTGCAATGAAATCGTCGTATAAATGCAGGGGTTAACTCTTGTCTTATGGTCTTCTCATAGGCAATATTTGATGCTCGCCGTCGCTCCCATCTGCAATAAGCATACTTAACTGAAACTGAATCAGAAATAAAATTGAATATAACCCTTTCCTTCTATCTAAATGATTTGTGTTATTCTTTATCCATTCAAGAAAAAAATCCGGCCTGCGAAGTTTCGTGTTCTTCTATTTCTTATTATCATGTATTCATTTATCTACTTCAAAAAAAAAATCCATAAAAGAAGACTAATATAAAAAAATCCATTACTAAATAGCAAGGAATAGACAAATCATAATAAAAAGGCTAAAATACAGTTTTGGTCCCCCTGTTTGTCAAAATTCACGGTTTTGGTCCCCCCATTTTGTTTTTTAACAGTTTTGGTCCCCCACCCCTCACTATTCATGTATTGTTCATGTACGAACATGTACTGTTCATGTACGGACCAGTTACTGTTCATCACTTTTTTGGGCCAAAATTGGAGTGGGGGACCAAAACTGTTAAAAAACAAAATGGGGGGACCAAAACCGTGAATTTTGACAAACAGGGGGACCAAAACTGTATTTTAGCCTAATAAAAATAATAGAAACACCATAATCCTGTAGAGCTTCATATATATCATCGGTGAGAAAGAGCCAACAGATGCACAGTTGGTAATCCACAGAAAGATAATAATGGTAGTAGTGGATTTCTTGATGCCATGTTGATGGTCGAATCCAAATTCTTGTTAGCAGTAACTATATCATTTGTGTTCGTCTTGAACAGTAGTTCCAACCTATGATTGTTCAACCAGTTATTCTCTTAACCATCTTGACCAAAAACCTGTTCGCCAAAGTTCATTATTGAAATCCTGCTAGTTAGAAACAATATTACAATTCATTATTGAAATTGTTTCCCATCTGTTGCGCTGAAAATCGGATAACAAGCTATTAATTAACTTGCATCATATTTCTTTTACAATCGACTTTGATTTATCCAAAGGAAAGGTTCAAGATCGTTAGAAAAACCTAAAAGGGAGAGATCTAAGGTTCGGGGGTTGGTTATACAAAGGGAAGGTATTAACACCCTAAGTATCCGTAGTACTCTACGGGAACCTCTTGTTAAGTTCGTGTTATGTTATGTTTGCTTGCTAAAAGAAATCTGTACTAAGGTAAATACCTAAGGGTATGTACACTAAGTTTGCTCGCCAAGACGTCGCATCTTGTGCCTACGTATCTGACTAAAGAATCAGAGTAACCGTAGTTCACCTAACTAAGGGTGAAAGAAAAGGAAACATTGACTATGGCCAACGTTCCAAAGGGAATGAGCATAAGCTCACGTAGAGTCCACGATAACTCTCTAAGTCTACGTTATGAAAAGGAGGAAGTGAATTCTCATGATAGTGAGAATCACACAGAGTTCATGATAACTCTGTAAGTCTGAGTAAAAGGTAAAATGAGTTCTCATGATAGTGAGAATCACATGGAGTTCATGATAACTCCATCCTATTACTAAACTATGAGGGAAACGGCTCTTATGAGGCCAAGGATGAAAGGTAAGGTGTTTGTGGACTTAGGAGTCAAAGTAAAGATCTTTCCTTTGGAAGGAGGGTCAAGAATCAAGCATGAATAGGATATATACAGTATGAATATGAACAAAAGTATAATCAAGATAGTATGAACAAAGTAATATGAACATGGTAATAATTAAAACATCAAAATCAAATGATAATAAATCAAAGAATGATGGTAACCACATAGTATCATATTAACATGCTAAAAAAACAATGTCAGGCAAACATATATACATGCAGACATAAAAAAATGCATCAATGTAAATGAGCAAGAGATAGAAAGATCTGACCAGAATAGTGCCTAAACACTTCCCACTGATGGGCCACTGACCAGCCAAGCAAGATCCGAAGACCAGAATACCAACTCCAAGAGCATAGGGTAAAAGTCCTAAATCTAAGTCCTCAGTCCAAAACACAATAGTAACCACAGTTCGGTCAATTGAGTTTTTTAGGGTTTCGATATTTATTAGTGTATTTTAAATGAACAAATAAAATGAACAATATACACAAGATATAAATATGAACAATGATAATATTAGCAAGGATAATAATCGACATAAAGAATAAATCAAGATATATATATATATATATATATATATATATATATATATATATATATATATATATATATATATATATATATATATATATATATATATATATATATTGACTGAAAGTAAATTTAGTGATTGTTGATTAATTTATTGGATCGATGAATCGGGTCCAATGTAGTGCTGATTCGTCATAGCACGGTCTATGAGGAAGACCATACTATAGGAGGATGCACAATTTGATCTTTGTGTTAAGACACGATAGAGAAATGATATAGAAGATAATTCTCCGATGAAATCGTGCCACACGAAAAGAAAAGGTGGAGACCTCGTCTTGAGTCACAAACTCTCGTTGATTAGTCGAAGGTAACCTATCACAATCTCAAAGTATAGAAAGAGATCTCAATGATCACTCACTACAGATTTGAAATAATGAAGGTTCGTCGCTTCGCTAACAACGTTCGTGAATAGAAAGACTTCATCGGTCAAAAATGAAAATGAAGATATAAGAAAATACAGAATGAAGTAGAAATAAAGTCGGTCTCGTCTTAATCATGATTTAATCGAGAAATCGATAATCTATGATATTCGACTTTCATCGACCGATAAAATAATGAAGGTGGCCTCATACATATCACGACTTTTAGTAATTTGATAAATCGACTAAGTCGTGATTTCTGTAATATCATCGGCCAAAAAATAAAGCAATGGGCTCGAAATGAAAATAAAACCGGTCTCATCTAAATAAGGATTTTAGATCGATAAATCGAATACCTTTTTAATTAGATTTTCATTGACCGATAAAATAAACAAAAACGGCCTCATAGTCATCACGATTTTTTTAGTAAAGTAAATCAATAAAAATCGTGGCTTTTTAATATCATAGGCCCTTTATAAAATCGAAATAGAGAAAGTGGAAATAAAAAGTGATATAAAAATAGATTGAGAAATATTACAAAATCTCATTATGAGTTAATAATTAACAAATTGTAAAAATAAAATGTTAACAAGTTAATTTAAAGAAAAAAAAGAAAAAAAGGGAAAAAACAGATGATAACACAAAGAAGGGGTGCGCAACAGTAAGGCTGTGAGTGGGCATGGTGAAGAAAAATTCGTATGGGCTTTGAAAGAGCCCGAACCACCAAAAAAAACTGGATCATACAAAAAGAAGAAATTGAAATGAGCTGAGCCCAACAAGCCAATGGCATGTTTTCTGAACGTGGCCTTGAGAAATAACAACTGCCACAATATATTCATTTGAAAACAAAGTAGGTCACCATGGCGAAAAATGGAACAACAACCGGTTTTCATTTCAAAAATAATTGCACAGTATTCTTATAAAATAAATAAAAAGATCATTAAATATAGAGACATGGTCAAACTTCGGACTTTGAAAATGAAAGAGTAAAAAAAGGTAACGGTTCAAAATAAAAATATATATATATATATCATCAGTACCCAAAACTAATTAAACAGGTCACAGTTTAACATTAGAATAAAACAAGGTATTTTCAGAACAAACAAAACGCATCAGTTCTAAAAATCAAGATCAAGAGAGTCATGGTAGAAATCAGCTTAAAAAATAAATCGAAACCTAAGTGAGTCTGTGAGCATTAACCTTTCCGTTCGAAAACATCCATCGCACCCTCTCGATCTCACCTTTGTCTGTTTCAATCTCACTTCCTCTCGCATCTCGAATCGACTCCTCTCGATGGATTTGGCTTCAGTTCGATTTATAGGCTACGTTCGGTCAATCCTCTTCTTCTTCTCTTTCTTTTTGGTTTTATGGTTTGTGGGTTTCGATTGTGATTAAGGTTGTTTGAATGAGAGGTTTGGTTGTTATTTGGGTTTGATCTATTTCAGATTGGGTTTGAAAAAAAGGTTGAAGAAGGTTTGTTGATGAAGGAGAAAGTTGTGTGGTGGTACGATTCGGTTGTTGCTGAGGGCTTTATTGTTGGATGTGTTGTTGTTTCTCTGTGTCGATGGTGTTGTTGTTGAAGTGAGAGTGTAAGCTCTGATGGTACAGTAATGTTAACATGGTGGTTTTTTTTTGTATCCTCAGCTGTCCTCCTCGTCCCTCACGAAGGAGAATGGATCTTTCTTTATAGCCAACTGTCCGGTTCTTTTCTTGAAGGTATGGTGGATATTGGCTATTTGTTTTTCGGAAAAAAAAACTAAAGATCTTATGTACATGGTTTTGGTTCTGACTTTCTTGAGCCCAATGAAGCCTCACTCACCTATGGTGACTTGTTTTGACACCACTGTCAGCCGAAAAAGATGGGTAATGGATAAGGAGCTTGGATGTATCAGGCCTTGTACAATGGTCTTTGTGTTTGACTAGTGTATACTCTTTGGCAAGTACAAAAGTAGTGGTACTTGAAAACTTTATTTACACGGCAAGAAGGTGTTGGAACTGATGGTGCAAAATCAGCAGTAAAAGTGGGAGAAAGGTGGATTAAGTTTGAAATAATAAAAAAGAAATAGTAATAATAATAAAATGAAAATAATAACAATTATAATAATAACTTAATAATAATACAAAAATAGAAATAATGAGACTATTAATGAAAAATAAAATCTGAACTACTCTAATAATTTGAATGTAGTGATAGCAATAAATTCTAAATAAAAAATAATTAACTAAAACTATTTAAATTAATGTTAAATGTTAAATTAAAATTAAACTAAAAAATAGAGGATTTAATTAAACTAAACTAAAAAGGCTATTGAAATTATAGTTAAACTAAAAAAATTATAGTTGAAGACAAGCTAAGTTAGATATGAGCCAAAATAAAATTATAAACTAAAATAATTATCTAAATGGAATGATAAAGTGATTGAAAATGCAAGGTTAATGATCCAGGAAATATTAACAAAAAAATGTGAAAGATGGCCGACTTAAAATGTTATGAAAATGACCAGACGGATCTGAAGGTAAAATTTGGGGTGCAACAGTTGCCCTTATTTAAATATCTTCACCGGATGACAAGGGATAAGGAAAGATGGTGAAAGATATTTAAATATAGATAACCGAAAATTTTGCCCTTAGATACACTGATATGCAATGATATGAATCAAACTAGTTTAGGATGCAGACGTGCCATGAACTCCTAGTATGATGATATGATACCATGATGGTGCAAAAATGTAATCAACAACGAAAGCAAACACACACAGGTGGATAACACCAGGGAAGGATGAAGGTTAGTATCCATGAGGTAAACTCACTGGGGATACAGGCTAACCGATAAAAGAGACTCATTTGGGAGGCTCCAAGGAAACACTGGGGTAGAAAAACTGAGGGGAAACCCTACAAGTTCTTACTGGAGATAGGACACCAAAGAGGTGTTCTCCACTGGGGAAAGATCCAGGGAGGTAGACGATGCGGTTCAAAAGTAACTGAACGATACTGGGGAAAAGACACATTCTTACTGGGCATGAAACCAGAAAGAAGACATGATCACCATAGGGAATCAGTTTGAAATAAAAGGATAGACATCCTACAAAGATTTTCTGGGGATTTCCTGCACTGAAGAGTTCAAACGGGATCTTCAAGAAAAGCCAGAAAAGACAGAGGTAAACTCTGCGTCAGATGATGAAAGGTGACTAGACCTTTTGGCTGTCAATGAGGTTAATGAAAAAATGTACCAGAACTGGTTGAGAAAACAAATATGATTCCGTTTATAGAGGATGCCAGCGATGACTGGACTTTAGGTTCAAGCTTGACACGATTCAAGCAGGGACAAACTGAAATAAAAGCCTAAGGTGACTCGATTCAAACCAAAGACGGTGCCAACGATAATTGGACTTTGGGTTCAAGTTTGACACGATTCAAACATGAACGGGATCTTAAGACAAGAGACAATGTTCGACACGATTCGAACAAGGAATCGGTTCAAGTTTGACACGATTCAAACAAGAACAAAATCTTAAAATAAGAGACAGTGTCCGACACGATTCGAACAAGGACTCGGTTCAGGTTTGACACGATTCAAACAAGAACAAGATCTTAAAACAAGAGACAATGTCCGACACGATTCGAACAAGGACTCGGTTCAGGTTTGACACGATTCAAACAAGAACAAGATCTTAAAACAAGAGACAATGTCTGACACGTTTCGAACAAGGACTCGGTTTAGGTTTGACACGATTCAAACAAGAACAAGATCTTAAAACAAGAGACAATGTCCGACACGATTCGAACAAGGGCTCGGTTCAGGTTTGACACGATTCAAACAAGAACAAGATCTTAAAACAAGAGACAATGTCCGACACGTTTTGAACAAGGACTCGGTTCAGGTTTGACACGATTCAAACAAGAACAAGATCTTAAAAGCCTAAGGTGACTCGATTCAAACCAAAGACGGTGCCAACGATAATTGGACTTTGGGTTCAAGTTTGACACGATTCAAGCAAAAACGGTTTTAAACAACAGGAAAGATGTTAGCGAAGACTGGACTTAAGGTTAGACTTCTTGGGGAATACTGCACAAAGAATCAAGATCTGACACTCAAAGGTGAAGATCGGTCATAAGTCTAGCTTAGCCAAAGGTTTAAGATAAACCGGGAATGTCTTCACTTTACTGGTGAAATAAAGGCTCACATTGTTAAAGAGTATGAAGACAGGAAGAAGACATGATCTCCACTTGGGGATCAATGTGAAACAAAAGGATGAACATATTTCCTGGAGATTCTTATAATGAAGAGTTCAAACGGGATCTTCAAGAGAAACCAGAAAAGGCAGAAACAACTCTGCGTACCAGTATAAGCTGGACTTTTGAACACTTTATCAAAAAGATTGACGGAAAAAAAACACCTTAACTAGGAATCACGTCAAACGGGTTGATGGAAAGTGATTGATTGAAGGTGAAATCAAGGACGGATAAGCTTCTCGTGAGATAGATGACCACTTATCGTTGTAGAGGTAATGATAGCAAAACAAACTTCTGAAGATGATTGAAATTTGTCGTTGGGCATAACTTCCAAAAAGATATTGGTATTACAACACTGTTGGAGAAAATAAACATGTCTTCAATGGGGATCTGTAAAAGATTTTTCCTGTGAGACACAATGCAAAATAAATGCACTTGAAAGTGGGTTCAGAAACCACACCTGCCAAGGACCAAGGTTCAGTCTAGGAGCAAGCTAGAAAGAAACGGTCAAACAATACTCCAATTAAGGAATGAACTCAACTGGGGATTTATCTTATCCGAATGTGGAAAAAGATAACTGAAGCAACCATCATCCACGAGGATAAAACTCTGTGGGGAATTCAGAAGGAATGGGCACTTTATGCCTAGGGCTGACACCTCTATTGGAGAGAAAAGACAAACCCAGTCACTTGGGGAGATAAACGCCAAAGTGAACAACACAGGCAAACACCAGAAACATGTAGCAAAAATGATAATATGCTATGCATATGAGTGCTTATGCCATGCTTAAGCTTATGCTGACAAAACAGACAAGAAGCGAAACTGGAGTTGAAATAAACATCTCGACGAGGATACCCAGTCAAACTCAAAAGGTTGGACCATCACTGGGGGTGAAGTAGCTTTACTTCAAGGTTATGTCCTTCTTTGGGGGAAAAAGTACTCCACTTGATATAGCATCTTGATTTCACTAGGAATACCATCATGAGTTTAATTTCTTCATTGGAGAGAAGAGATCCATTGGGAAGTGCCAAGATTAGCTTAAGAGACAACTTATTGGGAGCTGGCGGAGACGCCACAAAAGCTGAGTAGTTCTACATAACTCATCTGCCCCAGGGTACATGGTCTGTCAGAAGAATACATCAAGAGGATTTTATAGAAGAATTGGCATACAAGGTGTTTCAATATCTTCAAACTCTTGGAGAGATTTACCGAATCTCGACATAACTGCCCCTGATTGACTGATTTTCACGACAGAGCCTGTGAACTAGTTATGTGTCTTGATCGAAACCCCAGATTGAAGCTGAGAGATTGATTGGGCTCCGCTAGGGAAAATAATTATACAAAGCCTAAGAGGAGGCTGGATTCTACTTGGGGAAAAATCATTATACAAAGCCTAAGAGGAGGTTATCTGATAGTTTATACTCATTCCGGAGTGTCTTGTACAAAGCCTAGATTAACAGCGTCTGCACAACAAAATCCTTGAGTTAATTATCAAGTCTGGTTGTTGATACCTGGGGAATAAACTTGCCCCTGTCAACTTGGTTAATCTGTGAAGAAGATGTCCCAGACTAGTTGACCTTTGAGAGGTTTGTCGAATCTCGACTTGACTGCTTCTGATTAACTGGTCTTGTGATGATAGGTCAACAAGAGGATTTTACAGAAGAATTGAAATGCCAGATGCTTCAATGTCTTCAAACTCTTGAAGAGATCCATGAGTCTTGACATAACTGCCCTAGTTCAACTGTATTCGCAATACAAAGTCCTTTAAACTGTGGCAGAAACAACTGGGGAACAAACTTGCCCCTGTTGATGGGTCATCGGAGTCCAAACTTGTCATGAAATGACCTCAAGAAGGCTTGCCCCAATATTCTGAACTTTGAAGAGTTCTGCCCCTGATTCAACAATTTTTGAAATGATGGATCGGCAGAACCTTCCGCCTAGTTGCCCCTTGACTGAGCTTCCTTTATCAAATCAAATTCCCTAGCTGACTGCATTTGTCGGGATTCCTTTGATGTTGAATCATTTCACAAACAAGTATTGTTCATTTAAAATTGGCAATTTCAATGCGAAAATTCATGCAAGCTTTTGAAAACAAATTTTATTGATGAAAACGCACACGGTGGAATGATTAAACAATAAAAAACAAAGTGGATCTGGTCATTTACAGAATGACAGACGAAGTGATGAACACACGCAATTAGCAAAGATCATTAGGAGTCAGGTTAATCAACCTTACTGTAGTATGCTTTCAAAACAACCCTACCTCAATTAGGTCTTTTGAAGGTTGTAACGTGGTTTGGTTCACGGTTTTATGAAACAAAGATAAAGGCTCAAAGTTTGTTTGGTACCCACCCCATCTTCATGATGAAATCCAATCCTAAGCTCAGTTAACTTAAGCTATACATTCAGGTTCCGACAGACTAGGAACGAGCTGATGATCATTGATGATGATTTAGACACCTTGGATAGTCAGTATTCCCTCGCAGAATTTGGTTAATCTTTGAGACTTTGAGACTTCTCCTTGTCTTTGCTGGTTGAGGTCACGATACCTCTTCTTTTGATTTGATTGAGGTCACGGTACCTCTCTTTGTTTGCGGTTAGGACCTCCTTTTTGTTTGATTGTTGCTTTGAAACTCCTTTTTTGGCTGTTGTACAAGTTCTTTTTGTATAAGGCAAAGTTCTGGGCTTCCCATCTTCCTTGGCTTTTGCCTTGAAAGGGACTCGGCTCATTCTTTGATTAAGGATTTTTTTTCAACGATCCTTCCTTATTTGCTGTTTGGAGGAATAACTTGTACAAACGCTAACTCATTTGATTTGAGAGAGCTGACTGGTGTCTTGCATAAAGCGCTTGCATTCGAATGCATAACCAAGTTAAACTGAGAAACTACCCACCCCAAGGTTGAGATTTAAGGGTTTTTTTTTGTGTAAAGAAAGAAAACTCCTACTTCAAGGCTCGAAGGGTTAACGAGATTATCTTCCTTATTTCTCCAGTGTTTGGGAATTGAAACAATGCCTTACATCCTCGACAAGGTTTAATCGAAAGTTTACCACAGTAGTTAAGGATTTCTCGTCATCCTCCCCAATCTTTGCTTAAACAAACAGTTTGATAAGTGGGAAGAAACAAGATAAAGATATATTTTTTTGCTTTTTGTAAACATAAAAGCAAATGAGTGAAACGAATAGACTTAATCAAAAGATGCATAAACATTCCATTAATCTTGCCAATGTGAAATAACAACAGCTTATAAGCGAATACAATTTCAAACATGCAAAGAAAATACAACAAAATGCTAAAATAGCCAAGAGATGACAGCTTCGGGGAATTAGGCTTTCCTTTCTTGACTTACCAAACTGGAATAGTCATCTTCAGAGTTGATTGTCGAGATCCGCTTGAGAATCATCTTCACACATATTCTCAGAAAATTCTTCCACCTCAGAGTCTGATGAACCTGCCTGATTAGGCGAAGGTTTGCTGATTTGGACGCCTTGAGGCATGAATGAGAACATATCAGAGTCAAACAAAGTCTGAACCTGGCTTCTGAGTACCCTAAGTCTTCAGCTGAATGCCTCTGTGCCCCAGCATGGTGGTCATAACGGACGAGTCTGAAAAAGACAACTTCAAAAGCTACTTCAAGTCCAATGATGGCTTCAGGAAGCCGCCTGGGTTACAGACAAAGGACGGACAAGACTCAAGGTTGAGAAATGCAAATGCAATGTGTAACACCCCATTTTAATTATTTAGATGTCCGGTATTTTTTTTTAGTTGTTGGCTTTGGTTGGGTGCGTGTTTGAGTGCGTAGGGGGTGATATTAATAATATGGAAATATTGTTATTATTATTAGTATAATAGTATATTTCATATTATTATTATTATTAGTATTAATATTGTTTTGGTTACTATTATTATTAAAATTATTTAGTAAAAATAGGACCTAATGTAATTAAATGAATATTGGGTTAATGAGATTAGTGAGGGTAACTTGGTAATTAGAGCCTAATTAGTGGTAATTAGTAAAAGTTGGAATAGTAAGAATTTTAGAGATAGAAAGAGAAAAGGCTAAGGAGAGGAAGAGCAAGAGAGCACTAGGGCAAGGAATCTTCATCAATTTTCGCAGGGATTAAGCAAGAATTCGAGGTAAGGGGGAGAAACGGGTTTAATATTGGTGTTTATTTCATGATCGGGTAGTGGGGAGTCCTTAACCCCGTAGGAAATTGAAGTGCAATTGTTGAACTGTTGATTGTTGTGTATGTTGGCTTTGAATCTGAGATTCGTGCATGATTTACTGTGTATTTTCCTGAATTTTGAGTGTTGTTGTTGTATAAACACCTATTGCAGATCTGTATTTCTGATTCGAATTTGGGGAAAACGATTTGAGATTTTAGGCTTGTGATATCTGTAGTAAGACTAGATGCAAGTGTAAAGATGAAAATTGGACCTAAAATCGATGTAGAAACGAGTATAGGACTGAGTAGAAGTGGAAAAATGTAGAAATCGTAGCAGACTGCAGAATAGGAAGATCTCTGGTGGAATGCATAACGGATCTGGCCGTACGCGTATGGGAGTGAAGAGAAAGGGGCCTTACGCGTAAGAGAAAGGGAAAAGGAGGGAGTTACACGGCCCTCTGCCCGTACGCGTATGGGTTGCGTATGCTTGGCAAGGAAATACGCGTATGGAGTAGCCGTACGTGTATGGGGACCTGACAATGAGATTTTCTTGGGAAGAGAGCCTCTGTTCGTACGCGTATGAGGAGGGGTAATACGCGTAAGGGTAGAGTGGGGGAGTGAGCCATACGCGTATCAGATGGAGCCTTACGCGTATGGATGGGCGAGGAAATGAGGCATACGCGTATGACCTGGGTCCGTACGCGTATGGGCTGGCAGAGTGCAGAATTTTACCGTTTTAGCGATTCTGCTCCCTTTTCGCAGCGGTTTCGAATTCCCATAGTTTGAGAGATTGAGGGTAGAAGTCAATTGTTGAGGAATGATAATTTGGTGATGAAAACAATTAGTTTAACAATTTTAAATTAATTAATTGATTAATTAATAGTTGACGTATGTGGTGTGACGTAATTGTATGGTGTTTGGTGTTAAATTTTGGTGTGATCAGGAGGATCATGGACATGTATCTATGTGGTAATATACATGTGTTTCATATGCATTGGGTGTCATTGCATTTCATGGTGATTGGTGGGATGGATCGTTGCTCAGGAGGAGTGTATGCGATTCATCCGTACTCCTATATGGAGAATGGTGGGGATAAATCATTGCCAAGTAGAGGTGTATGTGATCTATCCGAGTTCGATTGAATGAACCAATGAGTCGGTACCGCATGCATGGTGTTGTGTCGCATTGCATTATTATTTGATGTTGTTGATGATATTGGGCAGTAGGCCGTGTTTGATAATTGATGGTGCTTGAGTATGATGACTACCTGTTTATCATGTATTTATTCACCTATAATATTCGAACGTGATTTCTCACCCCTTTGTTGTTGTTGTGTCTGTGCTTCTTCGGAAGTACAGATAATCCAGGTACCTAGGTAGCTTGGATATTGGTGTTGCTGATCGAGTCTATAGGAGTGCTCTGATACGTAACACGGGATTATTTTGGGGATTTCCATTTATTTGTTATTTGTCATTCTTTTGTTACGTATCTTTCTTTTGGATGATTATTTTGGTGGACCACGATTTTATGTGGGATATTTGGTGTATTTGGCAGATGACCGTAAATTAAATAAATGAGTAAATATTTCCGCTGTTTATTTCATTTAATAAAGGAGTATTTGGTGTTGTTTTGAAAGTGTGGCATCCTACTTGATTTTGGGTGTAAATAAACTCTAATTATTTTATTGATTACTTTGTCTATTTTAAAAATGGGAAAAGTGGGGTGTTACAATTGGTATCAGAGCAGGTCGGTCCGTCCGGCCAGTGTAGTAGTTGAGTCTGTCCTTAGAATAGGAGTTGATTTTGGTGTTCTGACCGTATGTTGTGGTTGAACAGTATGGCAGGAAGGAATTATGCTGCTCTTGCTGCTGCTATGCAAGCCATGGCGCAAGCTGTAGAGAATGCCAATCAGGGTGGAGGTGCTCAGTTTCGTGACTTGGCACAATTTCAGAGTAACAAGCCACCTACATATGAGGGAGGTATCTTGGATCCAGAGGCTGCACAAAAATGGTTGAAGGCTGTGGAGAAGATCTTCAGGACCATGGGATGCAGTGATGCTCAGAAGGTACGGTTTGGTACTCATATGCTGGAGGGAGAGGCTGAGGCTTGGTGGGACAACAGTCGTCAGAGATTGGAAGCTGCAGGTACTGAGATTACTTGGGCTGTGTTTCAAGCTGAGTTTCTGGAAAAGTATTTTCTGGAAGACATCCGTAGTGCTAAAGAGGTGGAATTTTTGGAGCTGAAGCAGGGTGATAAGACTGTGGCTGAGTATGCCGCTAATTTTGAAGAGCTGGTTCAGTATTGTGCTCATTACAATACTGAAGAGGCTATGACATCGAAGTGTCTGAAGTTTGAGAATGGGCTGCGTCCCGAGATCAAATTGGGTATTGCTTGTCAGAAGATAAGAAACTATCCAGAGCTGGTGAGCAGAAGCAGAATTTATGATAATGACAACAGAGCCAGAATTGCTCATTACAAAGCTGTAAATGAGAAGAAAAACAAGCAGAGATTTGGAGGTACTCCTTACAGTGCTCCAGCTGATAAGGGGAAACAGAAAACTGATGGGGGGAAGAAGCCAAAAGAGAAGGGAGCAAGTGCTGATACTCTCAAGTGCTTCAAATGTGGTGGCGCGGGTCACCGTGCGAACGACTGTCAGAAAGAGGTGAAGAAGTGCTTCAAGTGTGGCAAAGCAGGTCATGTTATAGTTGATTGCAGAGCCACTATGCCTACTTGTTATAATTGTGGAGAGAAGGGTCACATCAGTACTCACTGCGAGAAGCCGAAGAAGTCTCAGGCGTCTTAATCTAGTGGGAAAGTGTTTGCTTTGGTGGGAGCTCAATCTACTGATGAGGAGTGTTTCGTCAAAGGTACTTGTTTTATTAATGATGTTCCTTTGATTGCTATTATTGACACGGGTGCAATACACTCGTTTATTTCTGTTGAATGTGTGAAGAGATTAGGAATTGTGCCGTCGACTCTAGAGCAGAGGATGACGATTGAAACTCCTTCTATTAGTTCTGTGGTTACTTCTTTGGTGTGTTTGAAGTGTCCGCTGACCGTATTTGGTAGAGATTTCAGAGTGGACTTGATTTGTTTGCCACTCGGTAATCTTGATGTTATTTTAGGGATGAACTGGTTGGAGTTCAACCGGGTGTATATTGATTGCTTCAGGAAGACGTTACTGTTTCTTACTCCTGAAGAGGAAGCATTAGCGGATTCGCTATCTAGCAAAGAGTTGAGGGCGTTGTTAGAAGATGAAGCGAAGCTGTTTGCAGTATTTTCCTCGTTGTCTGTTGAAAGCAAGACTTCAGTTAATGAATTGCCTGTAGTTAATGAATTTCCTGAAGTGTTTCCAGATGACATCACAAAATTGCCTCCGACAAGAGAAGTTGAGTTTGAGATTGATCTTGTACCAGGTACCAGACCTATCTCTATGGCACCGTACAGGATGTCGGCATCAGAGTTGGCAGAGTTGAAATCTCAGGTCGGGGAATTGCTCGATAAGAAGTTTATCAGGCCCAGTGTGTCGCCGTGGGGAGCTCCAGTGTTGTTGGTGAAGAAGAAGGATGGTAGTATGCGTCTGTGCATTAATTACCGTCAGTTGAATAAAGTGACCATTAAGAATAAGTATCCACTCCCTAGGATTGATGACTTAATGGATCAGTTGGTAGGAGCTCGTGTGTTCAGTAAAATTGATCTGAGGTCGGGTTACCATCAGATTAGAGTCAAAGAAGGTGATATTCAGAAGACTGCTTTCAGAACTCGCTACGAACATTACGAATATGCAGTGATGCCTTTCGGAGTGTCTAATGCGCCGGGTGTATTTATGGAATATATGAATCGTATTTTCCATTCTTATCTGGATCAGTTTATTGTGGTGTTTATTGATGATATACTGATTTATTCTAAGTCTGACGAAGAGCATGCAGGTCACTTGAGAATTTCATTGCAGGTGTTGAAGGATAATAAATTGTTTCCAAAGTTCTTGAAGTGTGAATTCTGGTTGAAGACTGTGAGTTTCTTAGGCCATGTTATTTCTGGTGATGGTATAGCGGTGGACCCCTCTAAAGTAAGTGCAGTACTTCAATGGGAGGCTCCGAAGACCGCAACGGAGATTAGAAGCTTTTTGGGTTTAGCAGGTTACTATAGAAGGTTCATTGAAGGGTATTTTAAATTGGCGTTGTCATTTACTCAGCTAACCAGGAAGAATCAAGCTTTTGTCTGGGATGCTGCTTGTGAGGAAAGTTTTAAGGAACTGAAGAAGAGATTGACTACAACGCCAGTGCTGGTTTTGCCAAGTCCAAATGATTCTTTTGTAGTGTATTGTGACGCGTCTAAGATGGGATTAGGCGGTGTGTTGATGCAAGGTGGCAAAGTAGTGGCTTATGCTTCAAGGCAATTGAGGGTGTATGAAAGGAACTATCCTACTCATGATCTTGAATTAGCTGCAGTAGTATTCATGTTAAAAATTTGGAGGCATCATTTGTATGGATCGAGATTTGAAGTGTTCAGTGACCACAAGAGTTTGAAATATTTGTTCGATCAGAAGGAATTGAATATGAGGCAGAGAAGATGGTTAGAATTCTTGAAAGACTATGACTTTAGTTTGAGTTACCATCCGGGTAAAGCTAATGTGGTGGCAGATGCTCTGAGTCGGAAGACAATCCATATGTCTGCGTTAATGGTGAAGGAAATGGAATTGATTGAACAATTCAGAGATTTGAGTATGGTTTGTGAAACTACACCGGGAAGTATCAGATTGGGTATGCTGAAAGTGAATAACGACTTTTTGGATATAATTAAGGAAAATCAGAAATTGGACGTGAAGTTAGTTGACTTGATGCCTACAGGAGGAGATGACCCCGATAGTGATTTCAAAGTTGATAATGTTGGTGTGTTAAGATTCCGGGGCAGAATTTGTGTGCCGGATAATGAGGAAGTGAAAAGGGCAATCTTAGAGGAAAGTCATCGGAGTAGCTTGAGTATTCATCCGGGAGCTACAAAGATGTACCATGATTTGAAGAAGTTGTTTTGGTGGTCCGGTATGAAGAAGGACATAGCTCAGTTTGTTTATGTCTGTTTGACATGTCAGAAGTCAAAAGTGGAGCATCAGAAACCTTCGAGATTGATGCAATCGTTGGAGATTCCGGAATGGAAGTGGGACAGTATTGCTATGGATTTTGTGACTGGTTTGCCGAATACGGCGAGAGGCTTTGATGCTATTTGGGTAGTGGTGGATCGACTTACGAAGTCCGCACATTTTATACCAATTAACATCAGTTTTCCATTGTCGAAGCTGGCAGAGATTTATATCAGGATAATTGTGAAGTTGCATGGTGTTCCGTCGAGCATAGTGTCGGATAGGGATCCGAGGTTTACTTCAGAATTTTGGAAGAGTATGCAGGAAGCCTTAGGTTCTAAGTTGAAGTTGAGCTCGGCTTATCATCCACAGACCGATGGTCAATCAGAGAGGACCATTCAGTCATTGGAGGATTTGCTGAGAGCCTGTGTATTGGAAAAAGGTGGTGTGTGGGATACTCATTTGCCATTGATTGAGTTCACGTATAACAACAGTCACCATTCTAGCATCGGAATGGCACCTTTTGAAGCTTTGTATGGTAGGAGGTGTAGAACACCGCTGTGTTGGTATGAGACAGGTGAGAGTGTGGTGCTTGGACCAGAAATTATGCAACAGACTACTGAGACAATTCAGATGATCCGTGAAAAGATGAAAACATCTCAGAGTAGACAGAAAAGTTACCATGATAATAGGAGGAAGGAATTGGAATTCAGTGAAGGTGACCACGTATTCCTAAGAATTAACCCAGTGATCGGTGTGGGTCGTGCTTTGAAATCCAAGAAGTTGTATTCTAAGTTTATTGGACCGTATCAAATCTTGCAGAGAGTTGGTACAGTTGCTTATAGGGTGGCGCTGCCACCGGAACTTTCGAACTTGCACGATGTGTTTCATGTGTCGCAACTTCGGAAGTATGTTTCGGATCCGTCTCATGTGATTCAGAGAGACGAAGTTCAGATCAGGGAGAACCTTACTGTAGAGACGATGCCGTTGAGGATCGAGGATCGTAAGATGAAACAACTCAGAGGAAAGGAGATACCTCTGGTGAGAGTAGCTTGGGGAGGTGCTGCAGGAGGCAGTGTGACCTGGGAATTGGAAAGCAGGATGCGAGAGTTGTATCCAGAATTGTTTCCATCAGGTAATTTTCGAGGACGAAAATAATTTAAGTGGGGGAGAGTTGTAACACCCCATTTTAATTATTTAGATGTCCGGTATTTTTTTTTAGTTGTTGGCTTTGGTTGGGTGCGTGTTTGAGTGCGTAGGGGGTGATATTAATAATATGGAAATATTGTTATTATTATTAGTATAATAGTATATTTCATATTATTATTATTATTAGTATTAATATTGTTTTGGTTACTATTATTATTAAAATTATTTAGTAAAAATAGGACCTAATGTAATTAAATGAATATTGGGTTAATGAGATTAGTGAGGGTAACTTGGTAATTAGAGCCTAATTAGTGGTAATTGGTAAAAGTTGGAATAGTAAGAATTTTAGAGATAGAAAGAGAAAAGGCTAAGGAGAGGAAGAGCAAGAGAGCACTAGGGCAAGGAATCTTCATCAATTTTCGCAGGGATTAAGCAAGAATTCGAGGTAAGGGGGAGAAACGGGTTTAATATTGGTGTTTATTTCATGATCGGGTAGTGGGGAGTCCTTAACCCCGTAGGAAATTGAAGTGCAATTGTTGAACTGTTGATTGTTGTGTATGCTGGCTTTGAATCTGAGATTCGTGCATGATTTACTGTGTATTTTCCTGAATTTTGAGTGTTGTTGCTGTTGTATAAACACCTGTTGCAGATCTGTATTTCTGATTCGAATTTGGGGAAAACGATTTGAGATTTTAGGCTTGTGATATTTGTAGTAAGACCTGATGCAAGTGTAAAGATGAAAATTGGACCTAAAATCGATGTAGAAACGAGTATAGGACTGAGTAGAAGTGGAAAAATGTAGAAATCATAGCAGACTGCAGAATAGGAAGGTCTCTGGTGGAATGCGTAACGGATCTGGCCGTACGCGTATGGGGCTAGGCCATACGCGTATGGGAGTGAAGAGAAAGGGGCCTTACGCGTAAGAGAAAGGGAAAAGGAGGGAGTTACACGACCCTCTGCCCATACGCGTATGGGTTGCGTATGCTTGGCAAGGAAATACGCGTATGGAGTAGCCGTACGCATATGGGGATCTGACAATGAGATTTTCTTGGGAAGAGAGCCTCTGTTCGTACACGTATGAGGAGGGGTAATACGCGTAAGGGTAGAGTGGGGGAGTGAGACATACGCGTATCAGATGGAGCCTGATGGGCGAGGAAATGAGGCATATGCGTATGACCTGGGTCCGTACGCGTATGGGCTGGCAGAGTGCAGAATTTTACCGTTTTAGCGATTCTGCTCCCTTTTCGCGGCGGTTTCGAATTCCCATAGTTTGAGAGATTGAGGGTAGAAGTCAGTTGTTGAGGAATGATAATTTGGTGATGAAAACAATTAGTTTAACAATTTTAAATTAATTAATTGATTAATTAATAGTTGACGTATGTGGTGTGACATAATTGTATGGTGTTTGGTGTGATCAGGAGGATCGTGGACATG
This sequence comes from Lathyrus tuberosus, assembly GCA_022829125.1. NCBI lineage: Eukaryota > Viridiplantae > Streptophyta > Magnoliopsida > Fabales > Fabaceae > Lathyrus > Lathyrus tuberosus. The sequence goes on along the minus strand of JALAZF010000745.1, from coordinate 1,851,013 downwards.
TATCTATGTGGTAATATACATGTGTTTCATATGCATTGGGTGTCATTGCATTTCATGGTGATTGGTGGGATGGATCGTTGCTCAGGAGGAGTGTATGCGATTCATCCGTACTCCTATATGGAGAATGGTGGGGATAGATCATTGCCAAGTAGAGGTGTATGTGATCTATCCGAGTTCGATTGAATGAACCAATGAGTCGGTACCGCATGCATGGTGTTGTGTCGCATTGCATTATTATTTGATGTTGTTGATGATATTGGGCAGTAGGCCGTGTTTGATAATTGATGGTGCTTGAGTATGATGACTACCTGTTTATCATGTATTTATTCACCTATAATATTCGAACGTGATTTCTCACCCCTTTGTTGTTGTTGTGTCTGTGCTTCTTCGAAAGTACAGATAATCCAGGTACCTAGGTAGCTTGGATATTGGTGTTGCTGATCGAGTCTATAGGAGTGCTCTGATACGTAACACGGGATTATTTTGGGGATTTCCATTTATTTGTTATTTGTCATTCTTTTGTTACGTATCTTTCTTTTGGATGATTATTTTGGTGGACCACGATTTTATGTGGGATATTTGGTGTATTTGGCAGATGGCCGTAAATTAAATAAATGAGTAAATATTTCCGTTGTTTATTTCATTTAATAAAGGAGTATTTGGTGTTGTTTTGAAAGTGTGGCATCCTACTTGATTTTGGGTGTAAAGAAACTCTGATTATTTTATTGATTACTTTGTCTATTTTAAAAGTGGGAAAAGTGGGGTGTTACACAATGCAAATGACATGCAATGAGAATGCAATGCTAAATGTTTCCAAGGAACGCAGAAGCAAGTTGCAAACATTTTGAAAGCTGAAGAGTTTTGTTTTAAAATTTGTGATCTCTAAGGATCTTTGCAAAGAAAAGAACGTCTGAGTTCCTTGAAACCATCAATGGATGCGATGAGATGTATGCAATGCACAAACACGGGCACACAAAATATAGACATATGCACACGCAAAAGCACACAAGCACAAACATATGTACACTGGTATTCACAGATATGCACAAACAAACATATACAGATATTCACAGATATGCACACACAAACAAGAGAGGGCCTAGGTTTGAAGATCACGAGCATGGAGCCATGGTCTACACATCCCAGAAGGTGTGTACTATGGGTTTTCATCTGCAGAACAGGGTTCTAAAAAGTTCCCAGAGTCGACAACCCATCTTTCAGATTTTAAGGATTTCCCAGATGACTTGGTAATCAATAAAATTCTCAAGAGGATCTCGTCTGAGTGTAGTATCGTGTGACAACTAATTCAAAAATAGACTCCATCATGGTCACCGCACTACATCCTAAAAGGCCAAGTGGGGTTTGGTAACTACGGTTCTCAATATCACGGGCTCCTAGGTCGAGAGTAGCACGTTTTCACGAACGGATTCGTTCAACATAACTAGACTCTCGAGAGGGCCTCAACTGAGTGATGGTGTTCTTAATTCAACTTTTCAGGATTCGACTCCCTCAAAGTCTCCTTGAATACCATCGTCCTATCCTAAGCACACTCAAGTCCGGGTTAGGACTTATCTCACCACTCAAGAGTAACACCCTGCACACAGAAGATCCCAAACAGCCAGATATACAGGTATACAGTTATATACAGATATGTACAAGTATAGCAATCAAACATAAATAACACAAGTAAAACGAGGTGGGCTTAACCCTAAAAAAATTTCATATCTCCCCAGTGAAGTCGCCATTTCTGTTGCGGTGAAAATCTGATAACAAGCTATTAATTAACTTGCAACATATTTCTTTTATAACCGACTTTGATTTATCCAAAGGAAAGGTTCAAGATCGTTAGAAAAACCTAAAAGGGGGAGATCTAAGGTTCGGGGGTTGGTTATACAAAGGGAAGGTATTAGCACCCTAAGTATCCGTAGTAATCTACGGGAACCTCTTGTTAAGTTCGTGTTATGTTATGTTTGCTTGCTAAAAGAAATCTGTACTAAGGTAAAGACCTAAGGGTATGTACACTAAGTTTGCTCGCCAAGACGTCGCATCTTGTGCCTACGTATCTGACTAAAGAATCAGAGCAACCGTAGTTCACCTAACTAAGGGTGAAAGAAAAGGAAACATTGACTATGGCCAACGTTCCAAAGGGAATGAGCATAAGCTCACGTAGAGTCCACGATAACTCTCTAAGTCTACATTATGAAAAGGAGGAAGTGAATTCTCATGATAGTGAGAATCACACAGAGTTCATGATAACTCTGTAAGTCTGAGTAAAAGGTAAAATGAGTTCTCATGATAGTGAGAATCACATGAAGTTCATGATAACTCCATCCTATTACTAAACTATGAGGGAAACAGCTCTTATGAGGCCAAGGATGAAAGGTAAGGTGTTTGTGGACTTAGGAGTCAAAGTAAAGATCTTTCCTTTGGAAGGAGGGTCAAGAATCAAGCATGAATAGGATATATACAGTATGAATATGAACAAAAGTATAATCAAGATAGTATGAACAAAGTAATATGAACATGGTAATAATCAAAACATCAAAATAAAATGATAATAAATCAAAGAATGATGGTAACCACATAGTATCATATTATCATGCTAAAAAAACAATGTCAGGCAAACATATATACATGCAGACATAAAAAAATGCATAAATGTAAATGAGCAAGAGATAGAAAGATCTGACCAGAATAGTGCCTAAACACTTCCCACTGATGGGCCACTGATCATCCAAGCAAGATCCGAAGACCAGAATACCAACTCCAAGAGCATAGGGTAAAAGTCCTAAATCTAAGTCCTCAGTCCAAAACACAATAGTAACCACAGTCCGGTCAATTGAGTTTTTTAGGGTTTCGATATTTATTAGTGTATTTTAAATGAACAAATAAAATGAACAATATACACAAGATATAAATATGAACAATGATAATATTAGCAAGGATAATAATCGACATAAAGAATAAATCAAGATATATATATATATATATATATATATATATATATATATATATATATATTGACTGAAAGTACATTTAGTGATTGTTGATTAATTTATTGGATCGATGAATCGGGTCCAATGTAGTGCTGATCCGTCGTAGCACGGTCTATGAGGAAGACCATACTATATGAGGATGCACAATTTGATCTTTGTGTTAAGACACGATAGAGAAATGATATAGAAGATCATTCTCCGATGAAATCGTGCCACACGAAAAGAAAAGGTGGAGACCTCGTCTTGAGTCACAAACTCTCGTTGATTAGTCGAAGGTAACCTATCACGATCTCAAAGTATAGAAAGAGATCTCGATGATCACTCACTACAGATTTGAAATAATGAAGGTTCGACGCTTCGCTAACAACGTTCGTGAATAGAAAGACTTCATCGGTCAAAAGTGAAAATGAAGATATAAGAAAATACAGAATGAAGTAGAAATAAAGTCGGTCTCGTCTTAATCATGATTTAATCGAGAAATCGATAATCTATGATATTCGACTTTCATCGACCGATAAAATAATGAAGGTGGCCTCATACATATCACGACTTTTAGTAATTTGATAAATCGACTAAGTCGTGATTTCTGTAATATCATCGGCCAAAAAATAAAGCAATGAGCTCGAAATGAAAATAAAACCGGTCTCATCTAAATAAGGATTTTAGATCGATAAATCGAATACCTTTTTAATTATATTTTCATTGACCGATAAAATAAACAAAAACGGCCTCATAGTCATCACGATTTTTTTAGTAAAGTAAATCAATAAAAATCGTGGCTTTTTAATATCATAGGCCCTTTATAAAATCGAAATAGAGAAAGTGGAAATAAAAAGTGATATAAAAATAGATTGAGAAATATTACAAAATCTCATTATGAGTTAATAATTAACAAATTGTAAAAATAAAATGTTAACAAGTTAATTTAAAGAAAAAAAGAAAAAAAAGGAAAAAAAAAACAGATGATAACACAAAGAGGGGGTGCGCAACAGTAAGGTTGTGAGTGGGCATGGTGAAGAAAAATTTGTATGGGCTTTGAAAGAGCCCGAACCACAAAAAAACACTGGATCATACAAAAAAAAGAAATTGAAATGGGCTGAGCCCAACAAGCCAATGACATGTTTTCTGAACGTGGCCTTGAGAAATAACAACAACCACAATATATTCATTTGAAAACAAAGTAGGTCACCATGGCGAAAAATGGAACAACAACCGGTTTTCATTTCAAAAATAATTGCACAGTATTCTTATAAAATAAATAAAAAGATCATTAAATATAGAGACAGGGTCAAACTTCGGACTTTGAAAATGAAAGAGTAAAAAAAGGTAACGGTTCAAAATAAAATTAAAAAAATATCATCAGTACCCAAAACTAATTAAACAGGTCACAGTTTAACATTAGAATAAAACAAGGTATTTTCAAAACAAACAAAACGCATCAGTTCCAAAAATCAAGATCAAGAGAGTCATGGTAGAAATCAGCTTCAAAAATAAATCGAAACCTAAGTGAGTCTGTGAGCATCAACCTTTCCGTTCGAAAACATCCATCGCACCCTCTCGATCTCACCTTTGTCTGTTTCAATCTCACTTCCTCTCGCATCTCGAATTGACTCCTCTCGATGGATTTGGGTTCAGTTCGATTTATAGGCTACGTTCGGTCAATCCTCTTCTTCTTCTCTTTCTTTTTGGTTTTGTGGTTTGTGGATTTCGATTGTGATTAAGGTTGTTTGAATGAGAGGTGTGGTTGTTATTTGGGTTTGATCTATTTCAGATTGGGTTTGAAAAAAAGGTTGAAGAAGGTTTGTTGATGAAGGAGAAAGTTGTGTGGTGGTACGATTCGGTTGTTGTTGAGGGCTTTATTGTTGGATGTGTTGTTGTTTCTCTGTGTCGATGGTGTTGTTGTTGAAGTGAGAGTGTAAGCTCTGATGGTACAGTAATCTTAACATGGTGGTTTTTTTTTGTATCCTCAGTTGTCCTCCTCGTCCCTCACGAAGGAGAATGAATCTTTCTTTATAGCCAACTGTCCGGTTCTTTTCTTGAAGGTATGGTGGATATTGGCTTTTTGTTTTTCGGAAAAAAAAAACTAAAGATCTTATGTACATGGTTTTGGTTCTGACTTTCTTGAGCCCAATGAAGCCTCACTCACCTATGGTGACTTGTTTTGACACCACTGTCAGCCGAAAAAGATGGGTAATGGATAAGGAGCTTGGATGTATCAGGCCTTGTACAATGGTCTTTGTGTTTGACTAGTGTATACTCTTTGGCAAGTACAAAAGTAGTGGTACTTGAAAACTTTATTTACACGGCAAGAAGGTGTTGGAACTGATGGTGCAAAATCAGCAGTAAAAGTGGGAGAAAGGTGGATTAAGTTTGAAATAATAAAAAAGAAATAGTAATAATAATAAAATGAAAATAACAACAATTATAATAATAACTTAATAATAATACAAAAATAGAAATAATGAGACTATTAATGAAAAATAAAATCCGAACTACTCTAATAATTTGAATGTAGTGATAGCAATAAATTCTAAATAAAAAATAATTAACTAAAACTATTTAAATTAATGTTAAATGTTAAATTAAAATTAAACTAAAAAATAGAGGATTTAATTAAACTAAACTAAAAAGGCTATTGAAATTATAGTTAAACTAAAAAAATTATAGTTGAAGACAAGCTAAGTTAGATATGAGCCAAAATAAAATTATAAACTAAAATAATTATCTAAATGGAATGATAAAGTGATTGAAAATGCAAGGTTAATGATCCAGGAAATATTAACAAAAAAATGCGAAAGATGGCCGACTTAAAATGATATGAAAATGACCAGACGAATCTGAAGGTAAAATTTGGGGTGCAACACCATCTTGACCAAAAAGTTGTTCAATAAGTGTTCAATAACTAATTCCACCAACAATAAACCAATCTCCTACCTACTCAACGCCATCTATCTATACATAACAAACTATATACACTTCATGCCTAATTAAATATTAATCAGTTCATATACAATATCCAACTCTAAATAATGTAAGTTCATATCCATCAAAGTCATTAAAGTCTTTGTTTAATATGAAGCTTCTTTACTGCAAGTTTCACATGATAATTGACCAAGATAGTATGGCTGATGAGTTAAAAACATATGAATTATCAAGCTCATGAAATTCTTGTTTAAGGTTTGATAAATCAAGATCGGTTTTTGCAAAAAAGTAAGAGTGTACATTTCTTACACAGAGATTACAATACTTCCTATTATCATCGCTTGGCAAATATCGAAGGCGACTAAAGATCTGATCCATTATGTTAATGGGGAAGATGGAACTCTAACTAAGGAGGGAGGAATTAAAACAACATTTAACTGCCAATAGCACTAAAAGACTGAACAAAAATAAGTGTAACTCATTGCAAGTTGCAACCACTACCTGGAGACCTTCATCGCCTATTGAATCAAGGATCTGCCCAACAAAAGCAACCGTGGTAGTAAGCTTCAAAATCTCTATAATCTTTTCCTTCAAGTTGCAGTCAAATCGGCACATTAAAATGAAAAAAACACAAACACCTACCCACAATATCTACAGCTAATGACAGTGGCATATAACATACTTCAGCTGTTCAACATTAACATCAACATAAACAAATGAACCCGTTGGAATAATCAGTCATACAAATTATTCTCATTGCATTGGGTCAAAACTGTGTTCAATTTTTCTGTTATATGCCACAGAATGCAGAGGGACTAATCAGAAAAGGTGTTACCTACAGAGGGACAAATCAGAAAATTTGAGCAAACCATCACAGAATGCAGCCATCAGGACGTTACCTACAGAGGGACTAATCAGAAAATTTGAGCAAACCATCACAGAATGCAGCCATCAGGACGTCATGTTATTAGAAAATGAAAGACTATTTAACTTCATGTGCAAAGAAAAAAAGTTACCTTGTTTGAAGAGGCACGTAGTTACCACTGTTGTCTGAAAAATTGAAGAGAAAATAAAATGTAACGCTAATGTTTCAAGTTTACAGATTCACATAATGAAAATGAAGATACAGACACACAATTATCAGTAACATTTTCCTCTAAAATATTTTATCAAACAGATGGTGTGCATAACCAAAACTGAAATAAAGCAACAACAAATTCAAACATCAAACCTGAAAAACCCTTTCAGATCGAAAACTGAAATTCAAGCAACAAAAGAGTGAGGTTTGTAGGGATTATGACTTGAATCTCGGTACCCTGCAATGATAGACAGTCAAATTTCAAAATCACAGCCATAAACTCATAAAAAACATAAATAGAGAATACAAATAAAAAAAATTGCAAACAATATCTTTGTCGATTAAAATCATTTCAGTGTGTTTTTTGTTGTTGGAGAATACCGTTCATTTGTGTACAACCTTCACAGCTATCTTCCACAACAATTTTTTGTCTGTGATGTCTTTGATGGACTCGAAAAGATCGGACGATTGTAAGAGAAATGGTTGAAGATGAGAATGAGAAAGGATGAAGAATGGTAAGCTGAGAGAAGAATGGCACAGAGAATGGTAGAGAGAGAAAGTTTACCCAAATGATTTTGTACATTGAAAATCTGCAGCGAGAGTTTAGGTTGGTGGCGGAGAGAGTTTTGTATACTTGTTTCAAACCATATCATATTTTCACAACAAAATGGAAGTGAGATACAGAGAACACTTCAAGCACTGCGACCAATGCTTTGTTACATTGGAAAAAAATGAAGGTGAGTTGAAATTTGTTGTGATCTGCTTCCAAGAAAGCTCTATATACCAGGTGTAGTCTGTACTGCTACACAAATGTGGGAAACTGTGCCCATCAATTCTAGTACTTTCTGCGCTTACCCTCCAATTGGTATTCCATTTTGTTGCCTGCTTTTGCTACTGTAGCAACTTTATTTCCCACTCAGTTTCATTTTTCACCTTTTTTCACTTGCTGCAGCACGTAAAGACTTGTTGCAAAGTAATTAGACATGGTTTTAGTTCAAATTAGTTGGTTTTAGACACAAAATACCCCCCAATTTGTGATGTGGCACCATTTAATCAAAGGTTACTGTTGTATTAACCACAACAGTTAAACTTCTTATATTATAGATAACTAGTGGGAGACCCGTGCATTCACACGGGTACTGGTATGGTACGCGCATTTTTTCCAAATAAAAATAAAAATAAAAATAAAAAATTTAAATTTTCAACCAAAAGTGTTATTATTTTTAAAAGATATAATAATTGAGTGCCTTTAATCAACAACGAATTTGACCCCGTATATAAATGTTAAATTTGTTTTGACATGACTTATATATTTGAAACTATATAATAATAATTGAATCAACAAAATATGTTTTTAGTAACTAAATATTATTTTGTTCAATGACATACACTTTTATTTATATTTTATAATTTACTTTAATTAAAAAATTATGATTTCTTTAAACAAAAAATATTATTTGGTGGATGTCACATTTGAATATTAAAAATAAATGTTCCATATTTATTATTTACCCGTAATAACAATTTGTTGAGTATTTATTTTTCAAAAACAATTTTATTTAGTATTTTTTTCATATTTATCAATGGCACAAACATGTCCCATTATTTATTTATTTTTGTTTTTGTATTATTTTCCCGTATGTAGAATGTTTTAATCAACAAAGTATTTTTTCTCATATATAAATATTATTTTTGTTTTGATAGTATTTATAAAAATAATTGAATCAATAGTAAAGTTGTTTCCGTTTATAACAACAATTAGATCAGTAGTTTCATTTTTTTCCAATTCATATAATTTCCATAATATGAGTGAGCAAAATTTATTGACTCACTACATAATTCATAATTAAAAGTTTATTTACCTTTTTAAAATTATTTTTGTTTTTGTTAGATATCCCAATTGTCATTCTCATTGGATCACCTATATATTTTCTGTGTATACCTTTTGTAAAATTTTGACATTATTCATAAATATATTTAAATCAACAGTACATTTGTTTCTGTATATAAAAATAAAATAGAAATTAAATTAGAATCTTATTTAAAAATTAAAAAGAGAAAGTAAAATATTAATATAGATAATTAAAATCTAAATCAAAATTAAAGTTTATAATTGTAAATTAATGAAACAACATATTTGGAATTCATTGATAAATATTTATTTTAAATTAGAAGAGATTATTAATGGCATATATTATATTATAATTAAAGGTCTCTATTAATTTGTATTTCTTTAGAATTACAACAGACTATGTGTTCATGATTTTGTTTATATACTTATACTAACTATTCGTTTTTACTAATTAGTCAATAAAGAACTATTTTTAAATACTTGACTAATGAAACATATTTAAAAATAATTAAAACTAATTAAAAACTATTTATTTAAGATTTATAATAGACCAACAAAATTATTTTTAAATACATCTTTAAAATTATAGATAGTTTTATCAATAACATCATATAAATAAATATTTCAAAGAAGAAACATGAAATTTGATAGTAAAATATCTAGAGTATCATAAAATTTAAAAAAATAATAAAAACAAAAGTTAATGTATATAAATGATAAAAAAAATACTTAATTCTATCATTTAATATTAATAAATTATCAACTTAAATTAAAAACATCAATTTTATTCCTCCAGTCTGACTCGTCAATGTCAAATCCAAGCAACACACATCATGTCCAAAGCCTATGCATGAGAAACCCATCATCCTCTAACCTAGATAACTACACTTAAAAAAACATATTACTCATAAGAAAGATATTCAATTTTCAAATTTGACTATGTCAGATTTTTGTATTTGCATTAAATACTATGTAGAATATGATTCTTATATAATATGGTATCATATTAATTCGTATCAATATGTTCCTAATTAATTACTATTATTATTTTATATATTATATTCTAACATGTCCCATATCTTATACAGTATACTTTATGCAACAATATTTGGGAAAAAAAACTTATTAGTTCTGCTTATGTATATTCTGTGGAAAAAACACGCTACAGTATACCAATATACTTTATGCAACAATATTTGAAAAAAACTTAAATTAAAAATCAGGCGGAGTGCATAAATTATTCTGTAAATTGTGAAACTAAACAAAGAGATAAAACCTTCTAGCCCGCAACACTTAGCTTAAAAGAGATAAACCTGTCGTATGAAACTAAACAAAGGAATTGATATTTAGGTACCCCACTCATGCATATAGTTGTTAACAAATGAAGAATTAATCTCCCCTACATTCATGCAATGGATTTTTTTTTGCCAATAAAGCAGTCGTATTGGCGAGTTTACGTAGTAGCTTAATCGCAACATTTAAGGTTCCACCAGTGGCTATAAGATCATCTATGACTAAGGCTCTTTCTCCAGCTTGTACAACCCCTACTTGCATTTGTATTTTTTCAATTCCATACTCCAAAGAATACTTACAGCTTGTACATCATATCTTATTGAATATTTCAACAGTCTCATAAAATAAGAAACAACTCAACCACATTGTATAGATAGCATTCACTTACAAAACGCAATAAGCAAACAACCAATTACAATATTTTGTAAACAACAATGCATCCACGAAAATGAACCAGCGACTCAAATTCATCACAAGCAAGTTCTATATGTCATTTAAGAGAAAAATGAAAAAAAATGAAAGGATAGAATAAATACAAATATAGTTCAAAACATATCAATTTATTTAAATATTCACATATCAATTTAATCATGACACACATCTACTGATATAACTATTTTCTTAATAGTTTCTTAATAGCAAACAAATTAGATAATAAGCTATATTAGTGATAACAAAGATATATCATTGACTAAAAAAATTAGAGATGAGGGTTTAATCAAGAATAGTCCTTTTCATTTGTATGTTATTTCAATGACTTGTTGATGAAAGCCTCCCAAAAGTCCACAAGAAAACAGAAATTGGAGGTTCAGATTTTTTAGCCTCTAAATATATAAAAATGCAAGTAGTGCCCGTTTATAAAGTTGTTCTTCATAGTTGAGGCCAAAAATGCATTGACATGGAAACCAAATTCCTTAAGCACAAGTTCCAGTCCTTATAATAATGAAAAATTGGATAACACACAATTTTCAAGGGAAACACATGAATATCAATGTAAATATGAAGGTAACTTGGAACTTGACTTTTGCATCTTGGAGACACTCAAGATGATTCAAAACTGGGTTATTCTAAAATGAGTGAAGAAATCAAGAAAGCTTTGGAAATTTTGAAAGAACTACTCTCAACAAATTTCTCATCTTCTAGAACCAACATCATCAACATCTATGAAAACTACTTTGGAATATCTCTGTACTTTAATCTATGATGATGCCTCAATGAGGTTAAAGTCTATAATATTACCACTTTTAGCTAACTTGACTCGGTGGAGTCGTGACTACAATGATGCAAACATGAAAATTGAGTCCTCAGCTTTAGCACTATCAAAGCTACAAACACTTAAAGAGGATGTTGTAGCCAACAAAGATCAGTTCAGTGAGTTTGTGTCCATATATTAACATTTGTAAATGTAATAACAGTATGTACCTTGTGTTTGAACCCAAATGCCAAACCATATGCCCCATCCACCTTCTGCTCACAACAGAGTCACAATGATCATGGAACTTGTTTCCAACTTGTGTTCAAATTATACAAATTAAACAATGAAAATATGTTATGAGATATCCATAACTTGTTTCCAACTTACTTGCAACTTATCTTATCCCATAATCATTTGTGTAAGTGTTTGAGAAAGCTTATGACATATTAATCACTTGTTTTCACATTTCAATAAGTAGTTAGGTCATGAGAACACGTTAAAACTTATATAAAATAACAATTTGATTATATTCTTTCCATGGTTATAAAAATAGTTATTCAAGAATAACTTAGTGTAATTAAGTTGTTCATCCAGAAGGTGAATGTAAGGATTTTGTTTCTTTACAATAATCATTACATTAAACTAAAGAAAGCAACTTAATTAAGAAGCGCAAATAGAAATAGATAATACATAAATGTTCATATAATAAGCAATTATTTTAAGAAGCACTTAATTAAGTTGTCTATCCAAAAGCAACTAAAAAAGTAAAGAAAGCAATAAGTGAACCTGCTCCTTATTGTCACCAATACCAGTTTTCTGACGATCATCCATTCAACTTGCAATAAGAAATATTTCACGTAAATGAACCTAATACACATTTGAACAACAAACCAAAACAAACCTAATACCTTTCATTAGGAGGTTGGAAAAACTCTCCCACTTACTGCCACAATTTCGATCCACTTACCTATATAAATCCACCTGTTAGCGAAACTTGCATCCAATTCAGTTAGTGTAAACTTACAAAAAGTGGAAATTAATTGTGATACTAATAGAATATCCAATGGTTAATGCTACGGAACTAAACCAAAAGGATACGGTCATAACGAATATTTGCATAGGCAACACAATGTTTGAAGGAAAAGTTATTAACCTCGTCTTCGCTAAACCTTCAAGCATTACATATCCTCTCCAAGAGTTCTCTTACAGTTGCATACTTCATCACTATTGTCAAGCGAGACAACAAACAACTAATCATAGGCATAACAAAGTTTCAAACAAAAATTAACTATTAAAATTGACATTTCATAATTGCGAAGATCGTAGCATGGATCGATGGTTAAATGTTTTATGATACACAAAATTCTCATTTTTGAGCATACTTGCATCTCCATGGAGAAATTATGATAAGATCATAATAACTAAAACTTTTTTGTTAGAAAAGAAAGATTTTTAAAACATGGTTATACTTAAGTACACAAATTTTATTTCTTATTGCTTCGAGTATCCAGTTATCACAAAAATCAGAACCAACTTATCAACTACACAATAATCATATCAGCACCAAGACATCCTAAATACTTTGATTAACAGATAAGTAGGCAATTGCGAATAGTCAGCGACAAACGTAAGAGTTACTTATCTTTTGATATCAATGTTAATTATATGATATTCTCATTCCTCACTGCTTTATACCTGGTGCACCGTGACAGCTTCCATCAACTTCAACACAGATATAGAACCTTGTGCAGGGTCCTTCAGAAATAATAAACATAAATTGTTATCATTTAAAGAATACTTGGTGGAAAGTAGAAGAGAGAGGGGGCAGAAATATCTTCAAACAGATGTACTCAAGAATTTTTTGGAAACAACAACAAATTTAGATCAAAACTAAAAGAGGATTCAAGAACTAACCTGGCTTCCATATGATGCACTCAAGACACTGGGATCTTTCATTATGATGAGTTTTCCCCCAAATCCAAATGTTACCAGAGCATGAGAAGGACGTCTAGCAGATGATCTTCCAGCATGAGGGGCATGCTGTCCAAGAAGGAAAGACAAATTACTCTCCAAAGGCAATCATCTGTCAAAATTGGTTTACAAATGAAAGTTCATGAATGCAATAAATTTTTATCCACACAGTTGCAAGTCTTCCATGAAAAATGGAGATATAAAAAAAATACCTATTTCTTGAGAACAATTCAACAGCTCGTGTTCCAAATTCTGGATGTATTTCTTATCTTCCATACGAGCTATTGAAAATGAATTTTTGTGCCATTCTAGAATATGCATCAGTGTCATAAATTAGATTGGTAGTTCAGTATCTGTTTTTTCTGTTTTTTCGTAACATAGAAAAGAAGAAAACTCATGATTTACTTTGTTGTGTGATGCAACTGATCCAAAGGGGCTTGAAGTATTTATATGAACTATTCCAGCTACCATTTACAGCCTGACTACCAGTACCCTGTGATCCATAATGACCAGCCTGGTTATACTCACTATACAAATTGATGTTATTATTAGTAATAAGGGAGGAATTACTGGTAGAAGTATGCCCATTTTGAAGTCCATGAACAGAAGATTGAATGGATGAATTGTAAGTTTCCAATGAGCGCCATTCTTCAACCTCTCCTGCACAACCTGAAAACACACACACAGACACACCATTAGATTGGGAAAACAAATTTTGCAGCATAAAGAACAAACAACACCAATAGCACAAAATATGTTATCAATAATAGAATAATTACTCACAACAAAGTCATGTATAATAAGGGGTGGGATGTCGTTCAGAAATAGAGTAACTCTGACAAGAAAATTAAAGAAGTCTTAATAAACAATATTCAATAGTTTACATATTAGCACTCCTAAACAGTGATAACTGAAGCGAACAGGATTAGAATGAGTTGAAAATTGGTTGGGTGACAAAAGCATTTTATCATTGAAATATATATATCTTTTTGACAGAAATGAAGGTCAAAATTGTTCCTTAGATGATTTAGCAACAAACCCATTTTCACTTGAGTAATTCTTCTGTAACTCTAACTCGGTTTCGAAGAAAGCTTCATGGAGAGCTCTTACACACTCATCTGCTTCACTATCATTTACAACCAATGAGATGTTCACCTGACAAAAACAAAACAGAATAGATAGAATACATGAGAATGAAACTATTTTGATGTGTTGTATGTAAAATGCCTGAACTGACAGTGTTTGAAACCCAAAATAATATTGATAGAGGAAAAAAAAGTGAATAAAAAATTAGGAAAAATAATAGAGTTGATTAAGTGGATATATACCTTAGATGCACCCCTGAGAGATAATTTGAACAGCAACACCAAGTCTCCGAAGAACACAAAATGCCTGTAGTAGAATATTATATCTAAAAATATCAATAAAAAATAAAGAATGTGAATTAAATTTAAATGAGAGAATAATACAGAACCTTCCACAAAATTAATGATACAAAACTGAACTTTAATGGAGAAATAATAAAATGAAAAAAATGGGAAATTTGAGAACCAGATTGTGAACAGTACCTTCGTTGGAAGAACAAAGAAATGGAGATGGAGATGGAGAAACCAGGATTGAGATGAAGAAAAAAGAAAAGCTGGGAGTCGAAGAAAAACCAGGATTGAGACGGAGATTTGAAGCGTTGTTTCAAACCTTGTAAAATTTGCAGAGCAAAATGGGATTGGGAAGAAGATGGTCTGAATATCTTTGATCAATATTTGATGGTATTGGAAACAACAATCTGAGAAAGCTATGCTTTGGAAAAGGTTTCCCAAAAGCAAAGTGTATCATGTATCCTAAAGCAGAAATTGGTTCGGTTTGCATTTTTTCAATTACTATTTGGTTACAAATAGGTGTAAATATTGCAATTAGTGTAGTTAGAATTCAATTAACTCATCATTTACTTGAAAATAGTTGGAATTAGACACTAAATACCCCCTATTTACTGACATGACAGGTTAATGGCAAAGGTTAAAACTTGATTTTCCACTACCACTATTATAGATTGTTTTATGAGCAACACACAAACCGGTCCCTAACTCACATCCTATCTCTCCGAAACCCAAAACTCGTTTGCTCAATCGTCTTCTCCAACTTCTCTCTGTCGTTCCATAACTCCAATGGCGGCAATCGTCTCTCTCTCAAACGTAATCGGATTCTCTGACAATAAAAACCACAACTCCCTTTTCTCATCTTCTCCATGTAAGTATATCTTTCTCTCTCTCCATTCACAAAATAGGAACTTCAATTTTCGGGATTATGATGAGAATCCAAGTAAAAAATTGTATATTTGTATGGCCTAATAGCATATTTAACCTATTTGTTATATAGGTAAACTAAACTTCAGGTCAAATATAGTTGAAATCAATACATTTTCGCAGCACAAGGACTATCGAAAAATTGGAAATGACCGTAGATATTTTCGATTATATGCACTTTTTGGAGGGAGGAAGGAAAGTAATGAGAAAAGTGATGCTGCAACTTCTAAGGTTAGCTAGCTTTGATTTCTCTTGACTCAATGTTATGTGTATAGTTATCTAGCATGTCCATGTCCGTTTCAGACACCTACCCGACACTTATTAGTTTAATTTATTTATTTTTTCAAATTATTACTAGTGTGACTGTGCCTGCGTCCATGTGGTATCGTAATCGGGGTGTGTGTGCTTCATAGGTGTGTAGTCACCAGGGTCGTCTCAAACTTTTGAGAGGCCTTGTGTAAGAAGCATGAGTAAACTTATGAAATTTTTTAATGAGCCCAATTTAACTTTAAATTAATTGTGCCTTTCTGCTATGGCATAATTTTGAAAAACTGTGAGGCCATCTGCTTTAGGTCGTCTTGCACACCCTCAAAACGGCCCTAATAGTCACTACAGAATTACAAAGAAAATATAGCCACGAGAGGGTAGAGGTGATGTGATCCCTAGAGTATTTTTGTGATGTATATGTTTGCGCTCTTAATGTGAAAATGTTCTGCAACTCCTTGGTATATCTATATCTATTCATTATCCAGATTTGGTGAATTTCATTAGCAATTCAAGTTTATTAATTGGTAAGTGTGGTTTTGTTTGTCATTAACTTTTAATGAAGTATGATTCATAGGTAAATCTGTCTGGAAACCAGCGACCCATACGGACAGAAATTACTGAGGGGGCTAAGCAATGGAGACCAGAAGTAAGTAAACAAATTAACTTATCCTGTGATACTGATTTTATATGCGGATAATACAGAGTATTTGGTTGAAAGGGATTCGGTGTTTAAAATATTATGCAAATGTTCACTATTCCGGATACCATATACAAATTTTGGCATATTTATATTGCTTGATTGAGGTGGGAAAGAAATGTGAAATTCGGTCAACTGTCATTAGAGGAAGACTTATTTTAGAATAGAAAGAAGATAGATTGAAAGCAAAGTTCGGGTGTTGTGACTCCCTGTGTTTTATTTTGTTATTATATAGCAATTCTTTTGCACAGCTTATAAGCACATCTAATATAAAAACAAATTAAAATCATTTCCGCAAGAACTTTGTGGTATTTTCTTGTTATTTTAATGTATCTCTGAGTTAGCTTTCAGTTTGCTGTTTTGGCATTGTGCCCGTGTTAGAATTAGCCTTCTAGAACGGATACAATTTGGCTAGAATCAGATTCAACTCTTAAATTCCCATGTATATAACTGTTTTGTTTTCCTTTTTCTTCATCTCAACTCTTAAGCAGCATGGTGGCAGTAAGAATAGAAATGAAGTGCCTCAAAATGCTGATTTTCCTCGGCATTATTCAAGAAAGGAGAAGAAGCCTTTTCCAGTTCCCATTGTAGAGCTGCGACGGGCAGCTAGGGAGAGGATAAAGAAGATGAAAGATGAGCCAAGGAGAAATCCATTGCCGGCGCCAAAGAATGGATTGCTAGTGAAGAACCTAATACCAGAAGCACATGATGTTTATAATGCAAGGATCACTTTGATTAATAATATAAAGAAGATGCTCAAAGTAGTACCAGTGCATGCTTGTGGGTAATTATATTATACTATTGACGAATTACAAAAATTTCATGTTTTTTATTTTGATTTACTGTGCTAAACTGGTAATACAGATCGCTGTCAACCAAATGTTTTACCTACCAAAAAATTTTCTGTATTTCATTTAACTCTTGTTTATTATTTTCACTGAATAAATGTAATTTAATGTTTCCTGCTCAAAAAATGTGCTTCGATGTTCTTACTCGTGTTGAAAAAATTATGCAGGTGGTGCAGTGAAATCCATGTAGGCCCTGTTGGACATCCGTTCAAGTCATGTAAAGGTTCCCAAGCGAATCTCCGCAACGGCCTTCATGAATGGACAAATGCACATGTTGAAGACATATTAATACCGATTGAAGCCTATCACCTCTATGACCGCCTTGGAAAGCGGATTACTCATGAAGAGAGATTCTCCATCCCTCGGATTCCAGCAGTGGTTGAGCTCTGCATTCAAGCTGGCGTTGAGATTCCAGAGTTTCCCACAAAAAGGAGAAGAAAGC
The DNA here is from genome assembly GCA_022829125.1 of Lathyrus tuberosus. Taxonomy (NCBI): domain Eukaryota; kingdom Viridiplantae; phylum Streptophyta; class Magnoliopsida; order Fabales; family Fabaceae; genus Lathyrus; species Lathyrus tuberosus. Next base: position 1,833,152 of record JALAZF010000745.1, on the reverse strand, counting down.
CAATAATCCGTATTGGGAAGAAGGAATTTGTGGATGCTGATGAAAGTGAACTACCAGATAGAGTCCCAGCGAAACCTATTAAACCGTTGCTAGCTGAAATACCAGATTCAGAAATAGTTGCTCCAGTGAACGAGGAGGAAGTAGTTCACCTTGCCGAGGAAACCCTCCAAGCATGGGAACAAATGAGGAGAGGTGCCAAGAGACTAATGAGGATGTACCATGTGAGGGTCTGTGGATATTGCCCTGAAATTCATGTTGGTCCCAACGGAACCAAAGCTCAAAACTGTGGGGCACACAAACACCAGCAACGCAATGGGCAGCATGGTTGGCAATCTGCAGTGCTCAATGATTTAATACCGCCGAGATTTGTGTGGCATGTCCCTGATGTAAACGGACCACCGCTGGAACGAGAGCTTAGGAATTTCTATGGACAGGCTCCAGCTGTAGTCGAAATGTGCATTCAGGCTGGTGCTGAGTTACCAGAACAATATAAATCAACCATGCGCCTTGACGTTGGGATCCCTTCAACTCTTCAAGAAGCTGAAATGGTAGTTTGAGATTTAAAGTGTAAATTGCATGTTTTATGTGGAAGGTCAAAAGAATAGCATTATGTGGTATGTTTCCAGTTAAACTGTTAGCATAGTGCAGAAGATCTACAAAATTGTTGTTGTAAAAGAATGGCATGGTTTTGATCTAATAGGAAATGTAAATCTTGTAACAGTCTATGGGGCTTTTCTAAAATAAAAACCTTATTAGGGAAAAGATAAATAGTGCCACAGATTATAGAGACTTAATTATCTGATTCAATTCGAATTGAGTCATCTGATTTTATACAGTTCGATGATGCCATTTCACCAGTGACCTAGTGGTTCGACATGAACCCATGACTTGACAAGTCGATGGCCTGTACAATTTTAAAATATTGATGCAATGTATAAATCATCCTATACTCTTATTATTCATTAATGAAAACTTATTACAATAGATTGTTAATTGCTTTTAATTAATAAATTGCTGATTGCATAAGACAACTATTTTTTTTCTTCTGTTTATGGTGAAACTGAAATAGTAACTTACAATTTCTTCAAACGGTCCACCACCATTTTTTTTTCCAATATTGACCCAATTAATAGGATTTACATATTTTATGTTGTCGTGGGTTCCAACTTTGCTGTTGAAGGAGATGTACCACTTTCTAAGCAGTGATTAACGGTCATCAACTTCATGTTTAAAGACAAACAATTCGACCTTTAAACCTTTACTTTTAAACACTATTCAATTTATCATCTCGTGAGAAAGAGCATAACCTAAAAAAGTATTGTCTTAAAAATTGTTTTAATTCTATATAAATTTATATTTTATTTTTGACTAAATTACAATTTTAGTCCCCCTGTTTTGGTTTACTCACTGTTTTAGTCCCTCATTTTTTTTTTAAACAGTTTTAGTTTCCCATTTCAATTTTGATCAAACTGTTCATGCACTGTTCATGTAAGGGGACTAAAACCGTGAGTAAACCAAAACAGAGGGATCAAAATTATAATTTAGCCTTTATTTTTTCAATTCAAGTTTATACTTTATAATCTTTGAAAAATATACTTTAAAACACATATACTTTAATTATTAAAAAAAAATTAAACTAGCCCTATTAAATTAAAAAAAATTGTAATTGAATATTTGAATTTGATAGTACTTTATAATTAGGTCTTTACCTTAGATTCAGTTTGGTAAGATATTTTTGAGTTTATGGCTTATAAATTCGTATGATAATAAAATAAATAATTTTTTCATCACGAGTTTATAGTTTATTTTATCTGTTTATAGTTTGTTTTTCAGATTGTTTTTCAGATGCTATTAAATAGCAGTTTTGTTTATAGCTTATAGTTTATCATTTTTTTTTCTCCTTATTATTTTAATTAAAATTTATTATTATCATTTATAATTTAATTTAATTTAAATAAAATAATAATTATTAAATATTTTTTATAATATTTTAATTTATTATTTAATTAAACTGTTAATTTTACTAAATACTTTAATTAAATTATCAACTATGAATCATCAATCATTAATTATGAACTATAAGCTATAGCCAACAAAAAAACAGAACCGTTGAGTTGTTAAAATTAAAAGAGGTGAGAAACTTATATTTTGGAAATAGTTTAAGTGCCTACATGATTAAAATAGTCTATGCTTATAAAATTCAAAATAAACGCTGAATATTGCAACTAATTAAGAGACGGCAATTCAAATAAAATATTGACATAGCATAAAACAAAAAAGTATCCAAAAAGCATAATTCATTAAATGTCGGTTTCAAACAAGAGAATCAAATCATAATTCTCAATTTATTTTTCTTCTTCTCTTTCTATTTATAGCTCACATTGCAAACATTACACACTTATTATTTATCCTATTGAATAAATGCTTGATTACCAACATGGGAAATTGCCTTAGAAAAAACCAAACATCATCAAAACAAGATGAGAATGAAGACATCAAGAGAGTTATGAAGATCAAGACACCAAGGAGAGAAGAAGATAGCATGAAGAAGAAGGTAAGGTTTAAAATTCAAGATGGTGATTCTTCTACTATGAGGATTAAGGTTGTTGTTAGCAAGGAAGAATTGAAAAGGGTGTTGAGGAATAGTCATATTGAGAATGGTGTTAAGAATAGTTCTTTGGAGGAGTTGCTAAATGATATGAAGTTGAAAGAAAAAAGTGTGGCTAAGGTTGAAGAAGGTGATGGAGGGTTAAATTGTTGGAGGCCAGATTTAGATAGCATTCCAGAGGATTACTCCATGAAGTAGGTTGCTTTTATGTATTTGTTATTATCATGATCAATCCTATTGTAAATGAAAACAATATTTTTCTTTTATTTGATAGTGTATTGAATTCTATATGACATTCATTATAAACTCATTCACACAATTGTATCAAACTCATACACACATCTGAATTAGAATTTAAATTCTGGTAATGACATTCAACCTAAGAATATCAATTTCTATCGGTTGAATTAGGATTTAAAAAAAAATTCTATTAAAAATGGAAAATTAAATTAAGCTTGTGATCCATATTTTTTGTGGTTGTATGAGATAGTTGTATGATCTATGAAATTAAGAGAGTTGACGACATAATGGGCGTGTTGACCTCCACATAAATGTTCTTGCTACAAGGATATTTATTAAGTAGAAAAAAATAATGTCAATTAACTAAAACTCTATTTGCTATTCCCTCCGATCTTTTTTATAAGGAACATTTTACTTTTTTAGATTCATTAAATAATTAATATATTTGGTCTGCATTATATACCCAATACATTAATTATTTAATAAATACTATTAAATAATTTTAAAAAGGACCGGAGATAGTAATAAATATTATTTTTTGCTAGTAAATATTATTATAGATGATAGTTTTTAAATTGACTAATAGCCGATAGCAAATACATTAGTTAATTGAGATTATTGATGATAATTTTTGGCTGTTGAACGAATATATATATATAAATTAATTACTATGCACTAAAATTGATAGTTTAAAAATTTTTACATTTTTAATTTATCATCATCGTCAAATTTCTTCCAATATCTAATGTATATGATTAACTGACAGTATAAAATCATTTTAGATTATCAGTTTTAATTAAATTCATTTATAAAATAATCTAAAATTATATATTTAATTAATATGAAAATAAATATTTAAGATAGAGGATAAAATTGAGAGAAAATGAAAATATAAAGTTTAAGATTTAAATTTTAAACTACTTATTTTAGCTTATTAAAAAAAAGTTATAAGTCAGTGAAAATAAGTTACAATCTCATGAAAAAATAATGTAACCAAACATACTACCTCCAGTCCTTTTTATAAGAAACATTTCACTTTAATAGATTCGGTTATAAACTTACAATCTAAAAATTACAATCTAAATTCATAATAAGATTTGTTTGGGTTGGCTGTGAATTTTCTATTTAGAAATACTTTTTTTAAAATCAAAACATGTTTGACAAAAATAAAGTTGATTAGACTTTTAATTTACCTTCAAAATAATATACCTTCAAAACATGTTTGACAAAAATAAGTTGATTAGACTTTTTTTAAAATTCATTATAAACTCATTCACACAATTGTATCAAACTCATACACACAACTGAATTAGGGTTTAAATTCTGGTAATGACATTCAACATAAGAATATTAATTTCTATCGGTTGAATTAGGATTAAAAAAAAAATTCTATTAAAAATGGAAAATTAAATTATGTTTGTGATCCATATTTTTTGTGGTTGTATGAGATAGTTGTATGATCTCTATATATGAAATTGTTCTAGACTGGGCCTGGGCCTGGGCCTGCCCCTCAGTCGAGAAGGCCCAACCCACTTGACATGAGATGGCTCAACAAGGACCTCTTTACAAGACCACTGTCGGGCACATACGCGCCCCAACAACGTCGGGAACGTGCCACACCTTTACATGGTCGCCCTCAGCAGAGTTCGTCGAGCACAGGCATCGATCCCCCCGGGCTCGCCTATCCTCGACGCTCATGTGCTGCTCCCCGCGAGGAGCCATCTCCGTCCACAAGCAAGTCCTCCCCGCGAAGACACGTCTCTCCCCGACACGCAAGACTCCTCCCCGCGAGGACACGTTCTCATGTAACCGCCCCACTCCCGATGGAATCGGTCTGCCCTAATTCCGGAGATCTAGGAACGGTTACCCCAGGGCGAAGACCACGTGCTGGTCTTCACTACGCCACGTAAGCCCTGACAGTTACTTGGATTGGGCCTGGCAATCCTGCCCAATGCAAGTAACCGTTGGCCCCGCGCTGGGGGCTCTCTATAAATACCCTCTCACTTGAGAGGGTCAGGTTACACACTCACTTTTTACTCTCATCTCTGTACTTGCTATTCTCTGACAGTTACCTTACTTGAGCGTCGGAGTACCTTGCAGGTACACCCCCCACCCCCCCGGCGGCGTCTTTCAACCGCACCGGAGCTGAAGTCCAGACGACGTTGTTGGCCACCAGAAACTGTCTGATCCAGGTACGATCAGTGACGCCGTCTGTGGAAACCCTTTGTTTCCCCGTTTTTCCTCCGTTAAACCAAAGCAACTCTCATTCATCACCATCATGGCCGACAATCCGTCCGCTACCAAAGCTCTGGACACCGTCCTCGTGCAACTCGAGAACGGGAACCACCGCGAAGACGCTGCTGCCCTCCACGTCGAAGAAGGTGATGTGAGAGAGGTGCAGACCGCCTCCCCAGACTCCCAAGACGTGGCTTACAACGCCGCCCACCAAGACGATCAGCAGGCCGTTTATCAGCCAGTTGCTCCTCCACCCAATTCAGACGCGAGCACCGTGGCCCTGTTCGCCTTGATCAATCAGACCAATCAGCTGATCGCGCACCAGAATACCAGAATTGAAGCGCTGGAGCAAGGGCGGGCACGAAGATCTTCCCCGCGAAGACATCGCCGTCCACCGTCGCCTCGCCGTTCCCCTTCCCCGCGAAGGACTCCTTCAGACGAATCTCGGACCCCCTCGCCGGTACGCGAGGGTCGTCGGCCACGTCTTGAGCGCCCCCAGCCGACGATTTCCCAGAAACGCCCTCGTTCCCCGCCTCGGAAGGAACCCAGGGCCTCCACCACCACCAAGAAGTCCAAGCAGATCGAGGAGAGGCCGAGGCACCGCTCGAGGAATTCCCCTCCATGACATCAGCGATCTCCTTTGGTGTCCCCGACAGGAAGTGACGACGACGACCAGAGGACCCCGCTGTCGTGGGAGATCATGAACGCCCCAATTCCTGCGGGCATGGAGAAACCTCCACAGCTGGGTAACTACGACGACCTGTCCGACCCTGACGACCACGTCGAAAGTTTCGAAGCCATGCTCGACTTCAGAAACGTCAGGGGAGCCATCAAGTGCAGACTTTTCCCCACCACCTTGAGGAAGGGCGCCATGACTTGGTACAAAGGTCTGGCACCCGGGTCGATCACATCTTGGAAGCAACTAAGGCAACGCTTCACCAAACACTTCACCGCGTCTCGTCGACATCCGAAGACGGAAGCTGCCCTAGAAAGTATCTTTCAGGGGAAGAACGAATCTCTCCGGAACTACATTGAGAGATTCAACAGAGAAGCTGTCGAGGTCCATACGACCGATGACATGAAGAAGTATTTGATCATCCACGGGCTACGCTTTGGATCTGACTTTGCCAAGTCCGTGGGCCTCCGCAGACCCCGCCGTCTCGAGGATCTCCTCCAACGGGCACAGTTGTACATCGAGCTTGAGGAGTCGGAGGCGGCACAGATCGCCCTCGAATCTAGGCGCAAAGAAGGCCCCCGCGGCCACAAAGAAGAAGACTCCCCTCCCCGACGAGGAGGAGAAAGAAAGAGAGATAATCGCCCCCGGGAACCTCGTGAACCGCGCGGACCAGCTGGCCGGTTCACCGAGTACACCCCACTCAACACCCCTGCACGCGTATCCTCTCCGAGTGTCAGAACTTAGAGTTTGTGAATGGAGGAGTCCGCTTTCCGAAACCCACTGCCCCCAAATCAAACGTCGACAAGTCAAAATACTGTAGGTTCCACCGGAGTCACGGGCATGTGACGGAAGACTGCATCCATCTCAAAGATGCGATTAAAATTCTGATCAAGGAGGGGCACTTGAAGAAATACGCCCAGAAGAATGATACTCCTCGTCCCAGCTCCCGGGAAGCCCAGAACGTCGAGGAGACGACGCCTCCTCCCGACGAGAGTCGCCTTCAAGTCGCCCTCAGTGTCACCCGACCCAAAGACTTCTTTGTTCCCCTAATCATTGAAGGCCAAGAAGCAATTCGCAACATGTGGGCGACCTTCCCCCACGAGGACCCCGTCACCGCCCGTAGCACCAGGGAAAGCTTCCCCAGGGCGATGGTCATCTCCGGGGGAGGTCCAGAGAAGCTGTCCATTGGATCGATCAAACGGAAATTCGACGAGTTGGAATCCGCAACGTCGGCAAAAGCAACCACCCTCGAGAAAGTGCGGGGAAACTCCAACCCTATCACCTTCTACCTCGAGGAACTCCCTGGGGGAGCGCCGAACACCACTATTCCCCTCCTGGTCAGGGCGCAGATGGCGAACTTTGACGTTCAAAGGATCCTAGTCGACCAGGGAAGTTCGGTCGACATCATGTATGCTCATCTGTTCGGAACCCTTCAGCTCGACGAAAGGCATCTGACCCCGTACGTCGGTTCGGATCTACAGGGGTTCAATGGAACCACCACCAGACCATGGGGTTACGTGGAGCTGATGGTTATATTCGGGGCCGATGAAACTGCCCGACAGGTGAAGATCCGTTTCCTGGTGGTCGAATGCCCGTCCCTTTACAACTGCATCCTCGGGAGGACCACCCTGGCTGAACTTACGGCGGTCCCATCAACGGTCCACCTCAAAATGAAGTACTACATGACCAGGGGACGAGTAGTGACGATGCACGGGGACATCGACGCGGCCAGAAGATGCTTCGACGCCGCCATCAAAGGCCTGAGTTCCATCGGCCCCAGGACGCCGAACAGGTACCTCTCCTGCGAGTCAACGCAGTCGAACTCGACAGCAGGTTCCCGGGCGAACCCGATGAAGACGGGGCAGAAGACCTCGACCTCCAGGCGAAGAACAACGGGCGGCCTGTCTACCCAATGCGCCCCATCCCAGACGGGGACTTTGAGCTCGTGGTCCTCGGGGACGATCTAGATCATAACGTGAAGATTGGCACCGGGATCCTCGACCTGGCAAAGGAGCAGCTGAAGGCATGTCTGAGGGAGAACGCTGATCTCTTCGCGTGGAGCGCATCCGAGATGCCTGGCCTCGACCCTGAGGTGGCTTGCCATCAACTCGCAGTAGACCCGGCCGCTAGGGCCATAGCACAACGTAGGCGTAAGCAGTCTCCTGAAAAAGCGGAGGCTGCTGAAAAAGCTGTAAAAGACCTCCTAGAGGCAAATTTTATTTCGGAGGCCAAATACACGACCTGGCTGTCCAACGTTGTACTTGTTAAAAAGAATAATGGAAAATGGAGAATGTGCGTTGATTATACTGATCTTAACCGGGCTTGCCCGAAAGACTGTTATCCCTTGCCTAACATCGACAAACTGGTCGACAATTCTGTAGGTTACAAACTACTATCCTTCATGGACGCTTACTCGGGATACAATCAAATTCCCATGGACAAGGTCGACAAACAACACACGACCTTCATGACCGCGTCGGGCAACTACTACTACAACGTAATGCCCTTCGGTCTGAAGAACGCCGGTGCGACCTACCAACGGATGATGAACAAGGTTTTCTGGGCTGAAATCGGCGACATGCTCGAGGTCTACATGGACGACATGATCGTCAAATCCGCAGAAGACGTCGACCACGCCGCGCACCTCAAGAAGGTGTTCGACACGGCGAGGAGATGCCGCATGAGGTTTAACCCCGACAAGTGCACCTTCGGCGTTTGGGCAGGTAAGTTCCTCGGATTTTACCTCACAGAACGAGGAATCGAGGCCAACCCCGACAAATGTAGGGCTTTTTCTGAGCTCCCTACTCCGAACTCAAAGAAGTTGATACAATCATTGAACGGGATGCTCACCGCCCTCTCCCGCTTCGTCGCCAAATCCGCACAGTACGCACTCCTATTTTTCAAAATTCTTCGACAAAAAGCGGAGTTTGAGTGGAGCGAGGAATGCGAGCAGGTGCTCGTCCACTTAAAACAAGTCCTATCACAACCCCAGGTCATCTCACGGCCTGAGAACGGGGAGACATTCTTCTTGTATCTTGCAATCACGAGTGAAGCAGTCAGCGGCGTCCTCATTCGGGAAACCCCGGACGGGCAGAAGTCAGTTTACTTCACGAGCAAAGCCCTCAAAGGCCCCGAGCTCAGATATCAGCAGATTGAGAAAGTCGCCCTGGGCCTCGTCACCGCGGCCAGGAGGCTACGCTATTACTTCCTCGCCCACACCGTCGTCGTAAGGACCGAACAACCTATAAGGCAGCTCCTCGGACGACCGGACATGGCGGGGAGGATGCTCAGGTGGTCACTCGAGCTCGCCGAGTTTGACATCCAATACGAAGGGAGGAAAGCCCTGAAGGCACAGGTATTGGCCGACTTTGTAGCAGAGATGACCGTCCCGGAACCTTCGACCAACGGATCACAGAAGTGGACGATCTATGTCGAAGGAGCATCCAACCCGAAGGGAAGCGGGGCGGGCATCATCCTCGAAAACGAGGAAGGTATCCTAATCGAGGTATCCCTCGAACTATCCTTCCCGACATCGAACAACCAAGCCGAATACGAGGCCTTCCTCGCAGGACTCCGGGTGGTCGAGGACCTCGGCGCCAAGGAGGTCAAACTTTTCACCGACTCACAGCTCGTGGCCTCGTAAGTCCGAGGAGAGTACCAAGCCAAGAACGACAGCCTCATAGAATACTTGACCTTGGTAAAAGAAACGATGAAAAAGTTCACCTCCGCGGAAGTAACTCACATCCCCCGTGAGCACAATGCCCGAGCAGATGTCTTGTCCAAACTGGCGAGCACAAAGAAGAAAGGCGGGAAAAAATCCGTCATACAAGAAGTGCTTTCCCGCCCGAGCATCGACAAACCGGCCATGGTTTCAGACATCAACGCCATTGGGGACAGCAATTGCTAGATGACCCCGGTATACGAATACCTCATGACGGGCAAACTGTCCGAAGATCCCAAAGAAGCAGGAATGGTCAAGAGGCGGGCGTGCTCGTACACTATAGTCGAGGATAAGCTATACCGACGAGGGTTCTCTGTTCCCCTCCTCAGATGTGTCGAGGAGACCAAGGTCCCCGGCATACTCCAGGAGATCCATGAGGGAATCAATGCGCAGCACCTCGGCGGGCGATCGTTAGCCCGTAAGGCGCTTCGAGCAGGGTATTACTGGCCCACCATGCAATAGGACGCCAAGGAACACGTCAAGAAGTACGAAAGATGCCAATGACATGGGGACATGCATCTTACTTCTCCCAACGAGCTCAGTCCATTGTCTTCCCCGTGGCCGTTTGCGTGGTGGGGAATGGATATCCTCGGACCTTTCGTCCAGGGGTCGTATCAAAACAAATACCTCATCGTCGGGGTAGACAACTTCACGAAGTGGATTGAGGTGGAAGCATTGGCCAAAATCACAGCCTTCAACATACTGCGTTTCTACAAAAGAAACATCCTCGCCCGATTCGGCGTGCCTCAAGCCATTGTCACCGACAACGGAACACAGTTCACCGACAAGAACTTCCAAGACTTCGTCACAAAACTAGGCACGAAGCAACACTTCACGTCGGTCGGGCACCCTCAAACGCACGGACAGGTTGAGGCGGCGAACAGGGTGATCCTCCGAGGATTAAGACGTCGACTAGGCGACGCCAAACAACGGTGGGTCGAGGAGCTACACAGCGTCCTCTGGGCCTACTGGACGACCCCACACTCCACAACAGGAGAGACCCCCTTCCGTCTGACCTACGGAACCGAAGCAGTGATCCCCGTGGAGATCAGGGAACCCTCGAGGAGGACAGAAGCCCTCCTCGACGGGGACGCGAACGACGAAGCCTTGAGGGAAGAGCTCGATTTTGTCGAGAAGATACGTTCGGGCGCTCCTCTCCGAGAAGCTTCGCTTAAGCAGAAAATAACACTACGTTATAACGACAAAGTTATTAAACGTGATTTTCAGGTAGGCACCCTCGTCCTACGAAGGAACTAAAAAGACTCGCGAGAAGGCAAACTCGCCGCGAACTGGGAGGGCCCGTACCCGTCCGCGCGAAAATGGGGACATGAGCCTATTTCCTCGAAAATATGCACGGGGAAGAACTTGCTCGACCGTGGAACGCTGAAAAGCTAAAATAATATTACAGTTAAGCGCTGCCCGTGACGCACTAGCACCGCGATTACGGGGATGCGCTAAGGTACGAGTGCGACACCCCTAGACAGAACACGATGATCAAAGACTTCGATCCGACGGGGATACCTCGACCGAGCTCCGCCGTCGTTGTACCAATCAGGCAGAACACCCCACTCGCGATGGGAAGTTCACGCCACGAAGCTAAGACCTCGACCGACCTCTTAGCCTCGTTGAAGGTCGGAATACATCTCCGACCACCTGACCAGCTCTCCACGCGGTCAGGGACTATCAAGGTCGAGCAATCCCAAAGTCTTTATTACTTAGACATAAAAATAAAGTATAAAAGTCTTTAACACTTTGACAAAAAACAGTATAGCAAATGCATTAACATCACACACAATTAAAACCATGCAAACAATACCAGCAGATAAACAAAGGTACATTAAAACGGGCAGAAACCCAGTGTACAAATATTACAATCAAAGGTCAAAAATCCCCTGGCACGCAGGCCGGGCAGAAATATCACAATAAATAAAAATGGCTTGAAGGTCGAACAAAACAGGAAAGAGAATCCTACTCAGCGGCGGTCCCTTCAGGCTGCTCGGGATCATGGACCTCGTCGTCTCTCATCGGTTGCACGATCTGACCGTCGACCACCTCGTAGTCGGGGTCAATCCCCGCGGTCGAAAGGTCGGGGTTGAGGACCCGAAGCTGCTCCACCGCGTTCTTGAAACCTATGCCCGCGACCGCGAGATTGTCTTCCTCGGCTTCCCGGAGTTTCGCTATCAGCGCTGCCCGCGAAGTCATCAACCTATCCTCCTCGGTTTCCTCCTCAGCGGGGCGGACAGCCTCCTCCAATTCAGCGTTCCTCGCCAGGAGGCGATCCCTTTCCTCCTCGACACCGGCAAGGCGTTTCCGCTCCTCTTCGGCACTCTTCAGCTTTTCCTCCAATTTCTGTTGAAGCTCGAGCTGGGCCTGGTTCTGGCTTTTGCAGTCAGCCAGCTCCTTACCCACCTTCTCCATTTCGGCCGAGATGGATTGAAAACTCTCTCGCAACCTATTCAGCTCGCTTGCGAGGCACGCGTCGTCGTTCAGAACCAAGGCGGCCGCGCAAACCCGCATCACGGCAGACACGTCCTCCACCAGCATCCTTCGTCGAGAAGCCTAGTCGACGCTTAAGATGGCCTGAGTTTCGGGGCCACCCACGCACAGCGAATTGTTCCCCGTAAAGAAGTTCGGCCTTGTATGACAAGGCGGAAGCACAAATTTCACGGCAGGGGGACTCTCGTGCTCGGTAAGGTCGTCGTCCACCGTGTCTGCAAGCCTTCGCCTCTTCGGAGAACTCTGGGGGCTGAGAGAATCACTACCCTGATGAGAGCCAGAGGAAACCCCGGGTGTCGGGGTGAGAGCGGGCTCCTGCACTCGGAGCTGATCGACGCGACTCTTACCTCCTTTCTTCGCTGCACGGTTAGCCTTCAGCTTCTTGAAGCGCTCCTCAACATTTGACATCTTTCCTGCAAAAAGAAAAATAAACATATCAGTAATCCGGAGGTCGAAGAAAGAGTAAGTCGAAGAGAATGGCACCACCTAGCAGCTCGAGAGCATCCTCATTGGAGAACGTCTCGAGGAGGGCCCTCGTATTGATTAGACGACGTTTTGTCAACACCTGCCCGTCGTCCCCCCGGACGAATTCCCCGTCCATCGTCACGAACTTGCCCCTATTGAAACTGTTGACGAAGGCGACTATCTGCTCGTAGGCCAAGCGACCCCCCTCGTCGAGACGGCTAGGCCTGACTTTGTAGCTGTCTGTCCCGTACTTGAAGTGTTCTTCCGTCCAGAACAAGGGGAATCTCGGCTCAAGGACCTCCTCCGTTTTCCCGTCCACCTCACGGGAAACTCGACGGTACACCGAATTCACGGCTTCAAGAGTGACCGGCCTCACGATATAATACCAGTGTTTAAAGTCACGAACGGAATCCAGATACGTGTGAAACACGCTGCTCACTTGCTTGAAAGACACCCAGCCGTGTCTGCCATCGGAGGCCTGTCGCTGAAGGTGGAAGATGCGAAAGAAGAGAGGCACGGTTGCCCCGATTCGGAGGTATTTGCAGACGAGCTCGAAAGCTCGGATGAATGCGAGGGAGTTGGGGTGGAGCTGTGAAGGCGCCAGGCGCAACCAAACGAAAATAACCTGTTGAAAATCTGTAAAGGGTAGACGCCACCCCGACTTGTCGAACATGTACTCGTAAAGAGGGAACCTCGTCCCTCGGTACGTCGAGCATATGCGATGGTGGGCTTGAGGTCGGAACACCTTCCACGACTTTGAGGAACCCACCACTTGATGCTCGACGGTACAAAAAATAGTGTCCTCGTCCTCGTCGACAAAATGAGAAGCAATGTTCAACGGCTCATCGCTGACCCACTCCTCGAGGGGACATTCCTCGACCCTGGCGATTGGCGCCATTGGAGAGTCGGGTTGGTCGTCGACGTCCAAAGATCCCTCAGCCACGGGCAATACGTCCATCTACCTGAAAAGCAGAAGGAAATGGTGAATTCGATGACCCGTATCAAATCCACCCCTCCACCGATATCAAGTGAAAGGGCGAGGAGGGAATGTCGGGGAACACAAACCCGCGACCATCCCCGGTCCCGCGGGGAGCGAGGTTGGGCGGGACTCCGAAATATTCGACTCATGTCCCCGAGACAAACTTCAGTTCCCCCGGGGATCCCGTCCTTATTCCCCGGGACATTCGGCAAACGAACTAAGAAACATTCATCTCAGGACCCCGGGATATTCTTCATGTCCTCGGGGACTTCATCATCTCTCCCCGCGAGATTCAACGACTAAACTATGAAATTCCGCCGTTTTCGCCGGATATTTCACGAATTCCATGGGAACTTCACCAGTTCACCACAGGATTCGCCCTACAAATGCAAAGAGGAAAAAGAAGAAAGAAACTTACTTGAAATACATTTTTTGGGTTTCCGGCACGGCGATCGTCGGTGGAGAATGGCGGAGAACGGTGGAAGGTAGCGGCGGAAGAACGGAGAAGAAGAGAGAGAGAGAGTCTGAGAGGAAAAGAGCAAAAGGTGCAAATGAAACGAGGTGAGGCCTATTTATAGGATCCTCACGGAATTCGAAGAGTCTAGACTACTAGAGTACACTACCCTAGCCTAGCCGCCCTAGGCAATGATGGCGTCTGACACGTGGCGTACATGCGACCGTTCGCTCCCCAACACGCGCGTCTCTCCATTTGCTCTAACACCAGAGATCAAACTTCTCGCATCCCCGACAAGTCGACCATCCGCGAACTACCACGCTCGAGTCCGCCCCCGCTGCTCTCTCCGACGATACGACCAGTGGATCCCGAACAAGTTCCCCTCTTCGCGGTCACGCGATCGATACTTCCCCGACAGGCTTGTTGGCCCTTAAGTCATTGCTCTGACACTTCGGAGCAACGACTTGGGGGGCTCCTGTTCTGGACTTTGCCCGGGTCAGCCCCTCAGTCGAGAAGTCCCAACCCACTTGACTTGAGATGGCCCAACAAGGACCTCTTTACAAGACCACTGTCGGGCACATACGCGTCCCAACAACGTCGGGCACGTGCCACACCTTTACATGGTCGGGCTCAGCAGAGTTCGTCGAGCACATGCATCGATCCCCCCGGGCTCGCCTATCCTCGACGCTCATGTGCTCCTCCCCGCGAGGAGCAATCTCCGTCCACAAGCAAGTCCTCCCCGCGAGGACACGTCTCTCCCCGACACGCAAGACTCCTCCCCGCGAGGACACGTTCTCATGTAACCGCCCCACTCCCGATGGAATCGGTCTGCCCTAATTCCAGAGATCTAGGAACGGTTACCCCAGGGCGAAGACCACGTGCTGGTCTTCACTACGCCACATAAGCCCTGACAGTTACTTGAATTGGGCCTGACAATCCTGCCCAATGCAAGTAACCGTTGGCCCCGCGCCGGGGGCTCTCTATAAATACCCTATGTTTGACAAAAATAAAGTTGATTACACTTTTAATTTACCTTCAAAATAATTTTCTATTAAAATTCAAAATTAAAAAAAAAATTAAATTTCTTTTTTTATTTTAAAACTAAGACATTTTCACTGATGATTATTGGCCATTACTCCAACAATTATTATGATAATCAACGACCAGCACTAAGACCATCGTCAACACCACCAATTGTCATTTTGACCATTGTTCTAACCACCACTATAACTAAGTCCAACCATTGGCAACTATTTTCGACCGTCACATGTGATCAGCTTCGTTACTACTTTATTCATATATGATCTTTAATTTGACCACTGTCAACAACCACTTTGATCGCCACCAACCACTGCATTGTCAACCACCACTTTGATCACTATCGACCACCACTCTGACCAGTGTCGATCATCAATCAACTATCAGTCATCACTATCGATTACAAATCTAATCACTATTGAAGCATGTAGATAAACAACATGACAAAGCTATTGTCAAATTCTGTTATAATTCAGTTTGAATGTTAGCTGAGTTAGTTATTTACTAACTAAGTAATTATAGAATACAACATCCTTACAATAACTTAGATTGGAAGTAACAAGACTTGTATATATTTGATCATTGTTATTAATCCACTTAATGAGAATTCTTCCAATATTGAGTTCAGTTTTGGTTTCTTTATATGGTATCAGGAAAAGCCAATGAACTTCATCATCTTTTCATTCTCCATTGTTCATTTATATCTTGTTTTTTATTTGCAACTCTATTTCCAGTAATTTTCTTTGATTTTGTTGTACTATTTTTTTATTTTTGCAACCTTTGATTCGTCTTCTTCATCGACCCATTATTCCTCTGTGCATAACACCACAACAATAACAAATAGAGTCTAAATTTGCATATTATCTTCATCCTAGTGAATTTCCAAACACAATCAATGTTAATATGAAGTTAGATGGCTTAAATTACTTAGGTTGGAGAAAATCTATGAAGCGTATTTTGGCAGCCAAGAACAAACTGAAATTCATCAATGGATCCATCCAAACTCTTGGAACTAATGAATTAAATTATGCTCAATGGGAATGATGTAACCATGTAACACATTCGTGGATAATCAACTACGTTTCTAATAATATTGCCCTCAGCTATTGTTTTTCTTGAAAATGCATTAGATGTTCGGAATAATTTATCTTTTGTAATACCTAACTCAGTTACAAGAGAAAGTAGGTACCTAAGACAGATACATGTTTCAACTATTACAAGAGAATCAAATAAATGTCTCAAATGTATTCATATTTTAACTTATAATACCACATGTGACAAAAGTCATTTAGCTAAACAAAGAAAATTACCATACAATCCGAGTCATTCTATTGCTTCAAATAGATTTGAATTATTGCATTTTGATATTTGGGGACCCTTAGTCGTTCCTTCGATGCATAATCACAAATACTTATTAACTATTGTAGATAATCATACAAGATTTGTATAGATTATTTTGCTCAAAACTAAGTATGAGGTCTCCCAACATGTCCAGAACTTTATAACATGATCATTAATCAATTCAGCATAACACTTAAGATTGTAAGGTCAGATAATGGACCTAAATTCATGTTAAACCAACTTTATGCATCAAAAGGCATAGTTCACCAAAAATCTTATGTTGAAACTTCCCAAATAAATCTGAGAGTTGATAGAAAACACCAACATTTGCTAAATGTTAGTAAAACACTCTTGTACCAGTCAAATCACCCAAACAATATTGGTCATATGCCATCAAATTTGTCACATTCATTGTCAATAGAGACCTTGTTCCCATTTTACAACACAAATCATCTTACCAAACCATGCATGACAAAATACCTGATATTGACTCTGTTAGGGTTATGGGCTCATTGTGTTATGCATCCACCCTTCAAACCCATAGACAAAACTTGATCCCAACGCAACAAAAAAATGTATTCTTAGGATACATACATGGAATGAAAGGAAATGCCCTCTTTGACATTAACACTAAAGAAATATTTGTTTCAAAAAATGTATCTTTTCATGAACACATCATTCCTTACAAATTCACACCTCAATCACCTTCCACGTCATGGATTTATTTCCCATCAACATGAGAAACAATAAAAACATACATCATACAAACTAACAAAGATTCAGACATTCCATTTAACATACATACTGACCACATATCATACCCTCAAATTCTAAATGATGACCATACCACCACAAGTCATGACACCAATACCTCTCATTAGATCAATCCCCAAACTAGAACTTATTCATGGGTGAGACACCATCCATCATATTTTCAAGACTATATATATAATTCTACTGCTACAACAAATCAACCATCCAAAGGTAGTTTATGTCTCAATTCCTCTCATAATAAATTATCTCTTATCCATTCACATTATTCTTTATCTATAGTCTTTCATACAAAACCTAAAATTTATACTGAGGCCTCCAAATATGACTTTTAAAGCAATATATGCAACTTGAACTTAATGCTTTTGAGAAAGTAGGTACATGGAAACTTGTAGATTTTCCACCTGGTGTCAAACCAATTGGTTGTAGGTAGATTTACAAAAACCAAGTGCTTGGCTGGTGGTTCAATTGAAAGGTTCAAAGCTAGATTGATTGCTAATGTTTATAAATGTATAGAGGTTCTTGATTACTTTGATACCTACTCACCAATTGCTAAGCTTACGGTTTTTTGAACAGTGATAGTCTTGGCCTCAATCAATCATTGCATTTACATTAGTTAGATGTAAACAATGCATTCTTACATGGTGAAATCCAAGAAGATGTTTATATGATGGTTCCCCTTGGTGCTCATATATCCAAGCCTAATCAAGTTTGTAAGCTTGTCAAATCCCTACATGGGCTTAAACAAGCTAGCAGTAGATGGCATGAAAGGCTTGCTAATTTTCTCACAAGCAATCATTACAAACAAGGTAAAACATGTCATTCTTTATTTGTCAAGTCTACTTCCACATCTTTCACTATTCTCTTAGTTCATGTGGATGATGTAATAATAACAGATAATGACTTGAATGAATTAAAACCTATCAAGATATCTTTCCGCAAATCATTCAGAACAAAAGTTTTAGGCAGACTAAAATACTTTCTAAGTATTGCAGTAACACATTCAAAATAGAGAATTTTTCTATGAAAGGAAGTATTGCCTTAATCTACTATAAGACTCATGTTTCACAGGATGCAAACCTGTCTCAACTCTTCCTGACCCTGCAGTCAAATTGCATCCTTACCAAGATGTACCTACTTATAGAAGACTTGTAGGTAGGTTATTATACTTTAGTGCAACAAGGCCTAGTATAACCTTCTCCACACAATAGTTGAACCGGTTCCTATATGCTCCCCTACCATCACTCACTTTAATGCAGCTTTCAGAGTCCTCAAAATATGTCCAAGTTAAGGCATAATGTTTCTAGAGATTCAACAATCCAATTGAATGGATACTCTGATGCAAACTGGGCAGGATGTATCGATACACAAAGGTCCATCTCAAGTCAATCTTTCTTCCTTGACATGTCATTAATCTCATGGAGAACCAAGAAACAATTAACAGTTTCAAGATCCTCATCAGAAGTAGAGTATCGGGCTCTTGCAACGGCAATATGTGAATTGCAATGGCTATTTTACCTCATGAAAACCTTCAAGTCAAATGCATTAAAACACTTGTTATTTATTGTGATAATCAAATCGACTGTCACATTGTAAGAGAAAAATAAATAGCATGAATTATGAAGCTTCTTTCTGTCAAATCCAAGGATCAGCTGGGAGACTTTTTACTAAAATTTTACATCCTCAACCATTTCATATTCTCTTGCTCAAGTTGAAGATGGTAGCCATATATCAACCTTCAACTATGACAAAGTTATTAAAGTTAGTTAGGCAATCATATATGGTTAAGTAACAGTCAAATTATGTTATAATTCAATTCGAATGTTAGTTGAGTTAATTAGTTGCTAACTAAGAAACTATAGAATATAACATCCTCACAATAAATTAGAATGGAAGTGACAAAACTTGTATATATTTCATCGTTGTTATTAATCCATTTAATGAAAATTCTTTCAATACTGAGTTTATGTTTAATTTCTTAATAACCTAAACTCCTATTACCGTAGACCACTATTGATCACCACCAACTAATATCACTCTAACAATTAACAATTGTCACTTTTGCAACATATGTAAACAACTTAAAAATAAATATCTAAGCTGAAGTGGGAAGTCCTTGATGAAACTCTGCTAGGGTTTGGTACCATGGGGAAAAGGGGTGTCGGCCGGCCAAAACTTCAGGCGGAGGCACGCCGGAAAGGGTTGGAGAGGACAATAATCACGCAAGCTAGTGTAACAGAAGACGAAATTGTGAATGAGGCAATTGAAAAGGGAAATGAGGAAAACGAAGCACCTGCAGCGGTCATAACTGAGACAGCCAGGACACCACCAACACAACACGCAGAAGATTGCAGTCTAAAGACAATACAAGCTGAACCAAATCAAGAAGTGGAAAAGGAAAGAGAAATACAATCGAAACCGTGGGTTGATGTTATCCAAGGAAACAGAAACCTATCTCGCGGAATGACGGTGGAATTTGTTGCCCCAACAATAGTGAATGGAGAAGTTGAAATCGATATTGAGGAAGCTGATGAATTAGAATTTTGGGAGAACTCTATAGTCCTGTTTGCATTGGGGGATACTCTATCAATGATTGCGGTTAAAATTTTTATGGAAAAGAGCTGGAATTTTGTTGCCTTATCAGAACTATATTATAATGAAGAAGGATACTTTATTGTGCGATTCAGAAGTAAGGAAGACAATGAGATGGTTATGGCTCAAGGACCATACTTCATATATGAAAAACCATTATTCCTCAAGCAATGGTCGCCAGAATTTGAAATGAAAGAAGATCTGTTACGAGTCCTACCGCTATGGATCACAATGCCCAACCTACCATTACACTTGTGGGGAGAAAGAAGCATATCCATGATTGCAAGCGCTATCGGTAGGCCAATCACAACTGACGAGTGCACAGCAAAGAAACTCAGAATTTCGTATGCCAGAGTTTTGGTGGAAGTGGATGTTACACAAAAACCTAGAGAAATGGTATATATAAAGGACCACAAGGGTAAAGTGATGGAACAAAAAATTGAATATGAATGGAGGCCAAACTATTGCCATTCTTTCTTAAAAGTAGGACATGATTGTGCAACAAAGAAAAATAATCTGAAGAAACAGCCACAAATCAAAGTTTGGAAGCCTATGGAGAGAAAGCAAACGTTAGAAGACAAAGTGGAAGATGAAAAACAGCAACAAAGCCAACCACAGACACCCAAGCAGGATAAGGAAAAAGAAGAAATACAACCAACTGAAACCACTCCAGAATGGACTGTGGTGACATCAGGGAGAAATGACAAAGGTAAACGAGTTATGAATCATACACCAAAAACTGCTTTTATACCGTATCAAAATGTTTTCACCCCTCTTAGGATTGGAGAATGTCCTAAGGGGGAGACAAACATTGACCAATGATGGTATCTTGGAATGTAAGGGAGATAAATAAGGAAGCAAGGCATAGGGAGGTTGGCTCCTACCTCCTCAGTTTTAATATACCAATTGTGGCCTTGCTAGAAACTAGAGTTAAGAAACAAAATTCTGGTAGAATTAGAAACAAAATGTGTAGAAATTGGAATTGTGTAGATAATTATGAGAATCATTTGAATGGTAGAATATGACTATTATGGAATCCAAAGGAGGTGGAAATCAAGGTTATTTAGACTGCTGAACAATACATTCATCCTGCAGTCTACACTTTAGACCAGGTTCTCCAGTATGATGTAACTGTAATATATGCCTTCAACCAGCTGGAAAGGAGAAAAGAATTATGGGATCAGATTTCAGTTTTGGGGAATAATGTACACAATCCTTGGATTGTGATTGAAGACTTCAATAATGTTCTATCCTGTCATGACAGAATAGGTGGTAATGCAGTCCTTGAAAGTGAATATAGAGATCTGAGGAATATGATGAACCTTATGGGATTATTTGAAGCAGAGTCCAAGGGTAACCATTTCACGTGGTCTAACAAGCATACTACAGGGCTAATATATTCAAGAATTGACAGAGTGATAGGTAATGAAGAATAGTTCCAGAAATTTCATGAAGCAAATGTAGAGATCCTTGCACCAAACATTTCAGACCACTCCCCCATAAAGATTGATATGTTTGTGCAAAAACCTAAAAGCCATCAGGCATTCAGATTCCTAAACTGTGTGGCCCTTGACTCCTCATTCTTGGCACTAGTTACTACCAGCTGGCAACAAGAAACTCAAGGTACCCCTATGGTTAAACTCTGGACCAAACTTAAGAGACTGCAACCAATTTTGAAACCTTTGACTAAGAAGGTCTCTAGCCTACAGTTGCAAATTCAGCAGGCTAGACATGACTTGATTCAGGCACATATTGATCTGCAGCAGACGCCTTTTAATCAAGAAGCTATCGAACAAGTTAGGTAGAAAACTGAAAAAATCATTAGCCTTAACTAATTGGAGGAAGCAGTTCTAATGCAGAAAGCAAAAATAGAATGGCTCAAACTAGGAGACAACAACAATGCATATTTTCATGCGGCAGTGACGGAGAAAAACAAAGCTAAAGGGATATATACTATGATCTCAATGGATGAAGAGTTTCTGAGTACACATGAAACCATTGAAAAGGAAATTTTAGAATTCTACACTAAACTGATTGGTACCAAAGCTGCAGAGTTGAAAAGCATAGATATTCCCAGCATACGAAATGGAAAAAGCTTGCCTAGAGATATGGCCCAACAGTTAATCAAACCTGTTGAACAAAAAGAGATTTGGGAAGCATTGGGGCAAATTGGTGATACGAAGGCTCCAGGCCTGGATGGATTCACCGCGCATTTCTTCAAGAAAACCTGGCCAGTGGAAAAAGCAATGATGGAATTCTTTGGAACTGGCAGGATGTTTAAGGCTATAAACTGCTCTTTGGTGACCCTGATACCAAAGAACTCTGATGCCAAGACTATAAAATACATGAGACCAATATCCTGCTGCAGCACCATTTACAAGAAAATTTCCAAGATCCTCACTAGTAGGTTGGGAAGGGTAATTAAGCAGGTGGTGGATGATTCTCAATCAGCTTTTATTCTGGGACGAACTATACAGGATAATATCATGATGGCTCAAGAGCTAGTGAGAGGATACAATAGGAAGAATATCTCTCCTAGATGTATGGTGCAGATGGATATTCAAAAAGCATACGACACTGTTGAGTGGACAACTTTGTATCAAATAATGATGGAGCTTGGATTCCCCCATAGGTTCATCAAATGGACCATGGCTTGTGTTACAAGTGTGTCATACAGATTCTCAATAAATGGGACTCCCACTGGTATTCTAAAGGCAGAAAGAGGTTTACGACAAGGGGATCCCATTTCACCCCTCCTATTTGTGCTCATAATGGAATATCTCCTTAGAGTACTCAGAGGACTTGAATCCAATCCTAACTTTAATTTCCACCCCAGTTTTGATAAACTCAAGATCATAAACCTTTGTTTTGCGGACGATATTTTGATTTTCATGAGAGGTGATGCAGGGTCCATGAAACTTCTGATGGAAAAAGTGAAACAATTTTCAGATGCCACAGGCCTACAAATTAGTAACCCTAAGAGTAAGCTATTCTTTTGAGGTGTAGCAGCCGAGCTTCAAAGGGATATACAATTGGAAACTGGATTTGAAATAGGTTCCTTGCCTGTTCGATATCTAGGGGTTCCATTGGATAGTAAAAAAATTACCATAAATCACTGCCAGCCACTTATAGACAAAATGCTCAAGAGACTACAACATTGGAGTACAAGGCTCCTTTCTTATGCAGGAAGAGTGCAATTAATCAGAAGTACATTATTCTCCATTGCTAACTACTGGCTACAAATTTTCCCATTACCTAAAACTATACTCAAACACATTGAAGGCATATGCAGAGTTTTTATGTGGACGGGAAAAAATGACCCTAGCAGGAAGCCTCCCGTATCATGGGACCATATCTGTGATCCAAGGAATGCGGGGGGGGGGGGGGGGGGGGGGGGGGGCTGAACCTGATCTCACTTGTGGAGTGGAACAAGGCTACAATTGGTAAGCTGCTATGGGACATATGGGCAAAGAAGGACAAATTGTGGGTTAAATGGATTCATCAATACTATATGAAGAATACAGATGCAACTGAATGCCATCCTAAATTGAGTGCATCATGGATTCTCAAATTCATTTTTAAACACAGAGACAAGATTCTTAATTCAGCAGAGTGGAAGGAACTACAAGACAAGGGTGTATACAATACGAGGAAGGTCTATCAAATGATGCGTGGAGAAAAATAGAAGGTGCAGTGGAGGAATCTCGTGTGTAATAACCTGGCCAGGCCTCAGGCAACATTCACACTGTGGCTGATTTGTAATGGTAGATTATTCACAAAAGATAGAATGAACAAATTTGGGATGCCTAATGATGGATTATGCATGTTGTGTGACGATATTGAATCGTGTCGACACTTATTTTTTGAATGTCAATTCTCCAACAAAATATGGGATGCAATGCTGAAATGGCTTGGATATTGCCATAAACCTGTAGGTTGGGATTTGGAACTCTCTTGGATTATGCACCAAGTTAAAGGAAAAAGGTGTAAAAGAAAATTACTCAAAATGGCCTTGACGGAAAGTATCTACAGCGTATGGAACTTGCGAAATAGAATCATCTTCCAAGAGGCAAAGAAAAAAAGCATTCAAATTGAGGATATAAAAAACAATGTTCTTAGGAGAGCTGAGATGAATCCAAAACTCAAAAAGTATTGTAATAGAGTGTATTGATCTTATCTGTTAGCTTGTTCTTCTTGTCTATTGGAGCCTGGATCAATGATCGGCTGGATATCTTGTATTGATATTTTGGTAATAAAAATATATACTTTATTCCCCCCAAAAAAATTGTCACTTTTGCATGCATGTATTCGCGAACAATCACCATTTTTAACCATGACCATATTACTATTAAAAGATCATTATATATTTGTAATATTTTAATCATTTTGTATGTTATGAATTGTTTTAATTAAGATATGTTTACCATAAACATTAAATTTTATAGTTATATTTAAAATTGATTTTGTTGTTTAGAAATTTCATTATTAAAAACTAAAACTAGTTTTAGTTTTTAAACTCAAAACATAAACTAATTTTAATTCTTAAAAATTTCAAAAACAGAAAACCACCCTAAATCTAAACGTGGTCTATTCATGCCAAATAGAGTCTCAACGGCTTAAATTACACCAGGCACCAGCATGCATGATTCCCTTCATTTTTTATTTTTACAAAAACAAGTAAAATACCTGTGAAAAACAAACCAGCATAAAATCTAGTCACAAAGCAATGAAAAGAAAATAAAGAATACATTTGAACAATTTTTGTTTATGTATCCTGCATCCGAATAAATTCCAAGCTTAAGACCTTTGCTGTGAACATAATCTGCTAGAGCTTTAATACCAGAAGGAAATGTTGAGTTCTTTGCCACCAAATTACCCTATAGTACATCAATGTTTGTTACAACAATGTTTGCCAGAAACAATTTAATTGAAAACAGAATGAAAATAAACAGATCTATACCTTCTGGTCGCGATTAAGTTCTGCCCAACAATCATCTGCAGCAACAAAGAATTGTAAAAGAATTGTAAATGAAGATTAATTTCGTCCAATCACACCATTCAAGCATCCGACAAGAAATCTCGTGATAACAACCATCCAAAAATCGTACTAAGGCCAAATAGTGTGTTCAAAATGAAATTGAAAAACAAATAAGAATTAGTGATTATAGAAAACTACACATTAATATGCTACAGAAAATATCTACTTACACCGAGAAAACACCAAAAACCATGACAGGTTTTTGACGGCATCGATCAGAAATCATTCCCCATAATACAGATGTTAAAGTTCTTCCAAGAATGAATGATGATCATACAACATTTTCAATCATCATCAATGAACTGAAACAGCTTATAATAAATACTTCAAAGAAACAACACTATAATAAACATAATCTTACCATGAAATAAAAGAATGGAAAGAGTGATGATGCAGGGAGTGTTGAACATGAAAAAACACATATATCAGATAAGAACTAACACTAAAAAGTGTTAGAATTGGAAAAATGAAATAGTGAAATGGATTAGGAAGTTAGTTACCATAAGAGGTTTCTCATCAGGAAATCCATGGAAAATATCTGAGAATTGTTCTCCAAAAGATCTTGTTCTTTTAGTCTCTTTCTCTCCGGTTCGAACCCTAAACAACAACATATACCACCCAAAACAACAAACATGCATGTAAAAGGCAAGCTGAGAAAACAAACAAACTCACAACAGGAAACGAACAAACAAACAACATATACCACATAAACAACAAACGAACAATAATCGAACAGGAACACGATAAATGGGGAAAACGAAGGCACGACACTAAAAGAAACAAACTCACAGCATTATCGACCACAAGCATTTCAAACGCGAACCGCCACCTTCTAAAGATCCTTCGTATCGTCAATGTCAGCCAAAGATGTGAAAGGGCGCGCCATTTGGGGGAAAAATGGAGAATGCTATTGAGGAAGACAACGAAGGAGAAACGACAATGATGTGAGGCGAAAATACTGTGAAGGACCCAGGATCGGATGGATAATGCAGATGCAATTGTGAAACGTGATATCAACAGTAGAGCATTAAATGTAGCATGGTGAGGCATAGAAGCTCAGAACATGGACGAGGCATGAGGCATGTAGCATTATGTAGTGCATTGAATGGTTTGAAAAATATCACAAACTTACAAAACACCAGGCACTTGCAAAACACCAGTCACATATTAAAAATACACGTGTAAGCCAAGACATTGAACAGTTGGAGGGCTGTGAGGCAAGAGGGGCATTTGTGTCCTTTTGGTAGTCAATTACTTTCTTATATGTAAGATTCTAATTGGACAAAATCATTGTAATGGCTACGTAGACTTTTTTTTTAACGAAACGTCTACAGAAATGTTAACATCATTAATTAACAACAGTTGAAGGATGTTTAAGATAAAAAAAAAATGAATTTAATTAATACGCACTCATGTCTACGGTTAATAATAACCTTTATCTTTTTATATTTGTTTAACTTTGTTTTAATCATATTTAAAATATAACATAGGAATTATTGTGATGCCTCGATAGTGTAAATTTTTTTTATATTAACTCTACAAATTAATTAATCTAAAAAAATGATTAATCTATTATAAATTTATAATAATTGATTCAGTTATTTTAGTATTTTTAAATAATTTTACATATCATTATTCTAAAAAATATAAATAATTTAATAAAATAAAATTAAAAAAATTATAAATATTTTTTCATAAAATATTACTTTAATTATTTTATCATTTTACTGTAAATTATTTTGGATATTAAAATGTATTTTTTTTTTAATATTAAGATTTTAAAATATTATTTAAAAGTGAAATTATTTTAAATAATTAAAAAAAATCTTTTTCTTGAGAGACATTTTTTAAAAAATTTATAATTTTGATTAAATTTTAATATATATATATATATATATATATATATATATATATATATATATATATATATATATATATATGAAGTTAAAATTAATCATTTGATTTATAAAAAATGTGGAAATAAATTTAGTATTCCAAAAAATATTTATGAAAGTTATCTTTAAAAATATAAAAAAGAAAATATTTTTTTAACATAAATAATTGCAAGAAAAATTATTTCCTTCTTTTGTAGTAGGTATTGATTAGTCTCTCTGTTTTGAGAATTTTTTTTATTAAATTATAAATTATTTTATAATATCAATTAGTTATTAATGTTATATGTCTTCTATTATATTCTCTTAATTATTTATTATTCTTTTTTCTTCTAATTCTTTTAATTTATATTATTAATGGAAAGAATAATTTTATAAAAACATTTCATAATTTTTTAATATAATAATCATTAAACTTTTTAATAAACATTAAAAGCTGGATAGATCATCATTTTAATTTCTAATAAAACATGTTTTTGCAAAAACTTTGCACAATTATAAAATCAATTCTAATTTTAAAGATGAGTTATCTAATTATATTTTGAATTTTCTAATTATCTCGGATTAATTCAAGTAAAGTGTAGGATTAATTCAATTGTCGAAATAGTCAAGTTGATTCAGGACCCGTTTGTTTTGGCTTTTTTTTAAAATGATTTTTATAGTGTAACATAATTTTGTGAAAACAAATTTTACAAAGAAACTTTTCATAAAGGTTTCAAATGAAAATTTGGTGTGAACAGTTATTTTTAAAATGTTATTTTAGGTATTTCAACATTTTATTGAAAAAAAAATATTAGATATTAAAATTTCAAAAAATCACTTAATTTTGAAGCTATTTCAAATAGCTTTTCATAAAAATCATTTTTAAAATACAACTTTTTGAAAAATTTGTGATTTTGACTATGTTTTGATATTCAATAATGTATATTTATGTTATAGAATGTCAAAATTAGTCTTTTAATTTATAAAAAACAAATTTTAAAAAATTTGTAATATTTTAAAAAAATGTTTTTGTAGAATCCATTTTAAAAAATACAAAAAAAAATCTATTTTTTTAAAGCTAAAACAAACTGGCCCTCAATCAATCTAGAAAATCCATTCTATTTTTAAATATGAGTCTAAATTTTAAAAATATTGTAATTATTAAAATTGTGATAATTCATCTTTATAAAATCGATTTATAAGATAAAAAATGTCACTCTATCTAAATTTGAGTTGTCCAATATCCGATAAATAGACTCGAATATCCTATTAGAGTTTTTTTTTAACTCATCCTTACAAAACTAATTTGTAAGAATAAAGATGTTACCTTATATAAAATATTTCAATGCCCTGTCTCAAATCAATGTAGGACTTAAAATTTCTCAATGCACCGATAACATATTAGATTTTTTCATAACTTCTTCTTACAAAACCGGTTTCTCAATGTCTCTCTATATAAAAAATTTCAATGCACTATCTCCAATAAAAATGGAATTTAAAATTTTTCCAATAATTATAATAATTAAAAATGACTTATCAAAAATACAATTATATATTAATCAAAAATAAATTTAATTATAATTGTTTTGACTTTTGATTAATTTTATTTTTTTGTATGTATTAAATTTTTATTATAGAATTTTTTTATATATTAAATTTTTGTTATAGCATTTTTTTATGTCTATTATTGAAAGAAAATAAAAAATAGACCTCCTAAAAGACGGTGTTTGTCATTTAAAAGAAAAAGTATTTATAAATGTATTCATGTATGACCTATGCAACAAAATAAAACATACAGATCATATACGACAGTCTACTACTTGCATCTGAGTTTTGTAACTAAAAAATATAAAATTTGTAATGACGTATATATGTCTCGTGTAACTTGTACTATTTTTATTAACTAATTAAATTGGGAGAGGACATTCCTATCATCCTTCACAAGAAGATAATTAAGTAAAGGGCAAAGAGAAAAACTAAAACCAAAGAAAAATGTGCCAAATGGCTTTCTCTATGCAAATGGCAAATGGAACATTCCAAATGAGCAATGTTATGAGCGTTAGATTTTTTTTTTTTTTTGTTATTTAGAGAAATTTTTAATATTTTTTTATAAAAAATCTTTTATATAAAATGATTAAAAAAATATTCTATCATAAACATATTTTTAATTTTCGAAATACTATAACAACATAAATAATATTTAAATTATTCCGTACTGGACCAATGACTAGGCATGACCAAATCAACTTCTACTCCCAGAACGGCCAAATTGCCTATATGGGACATCATTTACCTTTCTGCCCCTCTGTCGGGCACATATGGTTAGAGGGCCCACAAGGTCACTTGCTCCTCCTCGGCATTCCTGCCCGTCATGCACGACTCTACCATCCAGAAACAGTCATGACACCCGTGTCCGGAACTACGCATTTGCCCAGGGCAACGGCTAATTTCGGGCACCTCTGCCCGTCCTAACGGCTAGTTTCTGGCAGTTATCTATTCTTCGGGAAACGGTTATTTCGCCCCGAAAATAGGGACCGTTGGCCACTGTTCGCTGGTGAATTTGGCGAACAATCTCTGGTTTCCTAATTTATGAAAATTAGTTTACTAACAGGACCAACCAAACAAATCCTAGGACAAAGTGCTTTTGAGAA
This sequence comes from Lathyrus tuberosus, assembly GCA_022829125.1. Classification (NCBI taxonomy): domain Eukaryota; kingdom Viridiplantae; phylum Streptophyta; class Magnoliopsida; order Fabales; family Fabaceae; genus Lathyrus; species Lathyrus tuberosus. The sequence continues at coordinate 1,803,973 of JALAZF010000745.1, read as the reverse complement.
TGTGTTTGATTTTGAAAAGTAATGTATTCGTTCTATGTTTCTAAGATTTCTTTTAACAATTAATTCGACTAATAGAACAAAACATGGTAATGGCGAAAAAGTAATTGAAACAAACTTAAACTATAACAAAGTAAATTTCTGAAGTGAAAGATGACTTGAATATAAAGAAATGAAGGAAAACTTGAAATTTTATTGAAATGCATAAAGGTAAACTGGTGTTTCCCACACATACATTTTCCAGAACACTCGTTTCTCTCGCACGGTTACTTTGAGTATTTGCGGTAATTTGTACAAAGTTTGGAACACACCGAATCTAACATCAAGACCTCCTATTTATATACAAACGAAATAACTACCCATAACAGCTATCTCTCCTAATGGCGACAAATGTCATTCTGCATGTATTCGCCTCCTAGATGCGTTCCACGCGTCCCATTTCAAAATGAAACTCCCTCCAGAAATTTGAAATTCAGAACACCCGTCGAATGATCCGAAAACTTCCCTTGTCGAGATTAGCTTCCTTACTCTTAAACATCTGCCAATGTTTCTTTTTAAGTACCATCATCTTTCGACTTGAATCTTTTCGCCAAAAACTGTCTAACTACAATACCTAGTCGAATTACATTGTCGAATTTTTTCCCTTTCTTTCTGAACCATTTCCCTGGCGTCGAAATTAACCACCTACAAATTGCCCCCCAAAAAATGCATTTTCGACTGAGGGAGAAAAACCATTTTTTGCTAATGCAATTCGACGCCATAGAGCATTCGACTAGTGACTTTTCATATGATTTAGACATTAGAAATGTCAGAATCATCATTACGCTTTTCCCAAAATGCCATTTCAGCCCACGTTTTTAGATCTTCATCATTCCTACTCTAACCCCTATCACATCGTGGGTCAAACCCTAACTGCCACCATCAGCACTATCCACTTTACACTCTCCACGTGTCCCAAAATTTTCCCACTACTTCCCATTTTAATTCCAGAATATCAACCGCTTCCACTTTCACCACTTATATATAAGCTAAAGACCTCATTTTTTCCACCTTTTACGTTCTTTCTCTCCAAAAGCTCTTTTCAAACTTCATCTTCCTCATTTTCTCTCCACTTCTCTGTAACCAGCAATGGCGTCCTCCGCTACTCAAAAGGTCACCGGAAAAGATCCTCGGAAGTCCAACAGTTTAGCACCGGTGGAAAGGATCCTTGGTCCCAGGGTGGTGGGAAACCAAGAGTATGTTCCAGAACCTCCCAATGAAGAAGAAAAATGCTCCATTTATCAATCCCAGGTACTTATTCCCATCTTAATTTCTGGAAAATCTCGTGCCATGTTAGGACCGTTACCTGACTTAAAATTAGATCCCGTTAAGGTACGAGAATTTTTCCCAACCTACCATCGATATAAACCCATAGCAAATGGTGTTAGACCTAGGACGGATAAGGAGAAGATTATAGATGAAAAATCCAAATTAGATGGCCAAGGGACTCCTTCTGACGAAGTAATAAACCTAGAATACATGAATACTTTTAGAATTTTTAGATCCTGCCCTTTGTCGAAGGATCCTTCTGATTATTTGTCTTGGTTGGAAAAGATAGAAAAGGTTAAAAGCAATGATTGGAAAACCATGGGCATTTACGATCTCATTCAACTGTCGAAAGTAGGGCCAGGATATTGCCCTTCCATGCTTCTGGCTTCCCTCTATTTCTGGGATAGTACTTACAACAATTTCCACATTCCCTGTGGGATGATTACTCCTATGCTTTTCGACATAGCTGCTATCACTGGCTTAAGCCCCTTAGGAGTCGACTATGATCCCAACTTGCTTGCTGATGATTCAATAGGTTTCGACACCAACAAGGCTACCTTTACAGCCTATACTGCCAACTACCATGACAAGGAAACCAAGGAAGTTTCTGATCAAGAGCATGTATCCTTCCTGGCCCTTTGGCTGTCGAGGTGCGTTTTTTGCTCCAAATCTCTTCAGGTGGCGAAGCGCTATATTACCATAGCGAATCAGCTTCATGCTGGGCACCGGCTATGTCTTAGCGAGATGATTCTGGCAAATCTATACGAATCCCTTGGCGAAGGAGTCACCATCTTGAAGAACATCAAGGAAAAGAAGACTTTGCTGTTATCAGGGCCTTTTTGGCTTTTACAATTGTGGCTAAATGCCACTTTCGAAGCCTCTCTTCCCAACAAACCAACTGTGAACCCAGCTGTTCTAGGGGACAGACGAGTCGAAGGTCTTCGTTTGGCGCAGCTGACACCCCAAGACGAATGTCTGAGCCTCCGATAAACCTTTACCAGCTACGTCATGATGTTTGCTAAACGTTATAGTTTTACACCCAACATGGCTCCTTTTGCTGAGAGGAAGGTTGGACCCTCATGGTTCACTAGAAAACTTCCCCTGGAATCGAAATCTCTGGAAGACGAATTCCTCAACTTCTGGGAATCTTTCCTTACTCCAAGACTTCTAGTTTCCAAACTTGGCCCTTCAAAACTCAAAGTTTCCCTTGTCAACTATCAGCCCAACTTGGTTTCTCGACAGTTTGGGTTGATACAGATAATACCAAAACCTCTTTTCTCCAGGAAAGGCTCTCTGATTCATTACAACATGACCCACACTGAAGATGAATGCTCTGAGTTGTTGGCGAAGTATTCTAACCTGGTCGAAATCCAACCAGTGGTCTTTCGACCTAGCTTCTTCTGCACTCAATAGTTTGATGAATGGTGGGGGGCTTACTATGAGTCTCAAATGTTTAACGTGGATTCTTTTACCACTCAACTGACTAGAGCCTTTTCCCTTGTGTAAGACAGGACCAAGAAAGGTACTTCTCGACACATCAAAGAAATCCAAGCTTTCCAGAAATATTTTGAAACTGCCTACAGGCCTGATGATCTTAGTCAAACCATACGCGAAGCAGCAGTTACTTTGAAACAAAAGTTTACGGAAAAACTTGATGAGTTAAAACTACCTACGTATGTTCGACCAGAACAACGTTATGAGGTAGCTTTTAAACTTTATCGCCCAAAATTTCCCCCTCTACCATCTGCTGAATTTGGCGTGGCTATTAGCCCTCAATTCCCAGATTGGTTCATTTGTGGGGATTCTCTGAAAATTCTTCGCCAAGAAAACCAAAAACGTGCCAAGCGAGTGGTTCCGACTAAGTACACCCTGGACAATTTCAAAGGCCACCTTCATATTGGCATATAACACGTTCGCGTGGAAACTCCTATATATGAAGGTGTGGAAAATGGGAAGCAGTTCAATATCACTTTTTATTTATTCGAATATATGTTATTTTATGCCTGACTCTTTTCTTCTTTTCTTCTCTAGCTATCAAGATTCCAATCAAGAAACCTGCCACAGGCGAAGCAACAACTGCAGGAGATGCAGAGCCTCAGAAAGATACTGCCAAGACACCTTTGGCGAAGGTATCAATTTACTTTCTTTTAGTTCACCAAATGTTTTATTTTCTTGAACTAACTAATGAAATTTTCTTGATCCACAGGGCAGTCGAAAACCCCCATCAACGCCAAAGAAAAGGAAAGCAAAAGAAGTCCCAGCTGCTAATACTGATGATGGTGATGAGTCACCTGATCAAGTAAAACCCACCAAAAAGAAGAAGAAAACAACCAAACCTCTCCCACAGAAACCTCCTACTCCCAGAGTTTTAGAAAAAACTTTATCAAAAAATCCAGGCGAAGAAACCACTCCTGCTCCAGCAGACAGCGCAAGCTCTAGCTTGAAGACCAAAATTCCACAGGTACGATTTTCCTCTTCCTTTTGATACTCAAAGGCTGTTAACTTGTGTTACCTTCTTTTGATCTGTTTATCTTTCAGGTAACTGTCGATATTCATGGACATCCCATGGTCCAAGTTCTCCCCAAGACCAGCAGTTATCCCACTTATAACCCAGTCAGCGCCTCCAAATCCTCTCCTAAGAATTCGGCGAAGGAATTAGCTACTGAAG